>JAXBDA010004742.1:0-27445 GCA_036023075.1 Gaultheria prostrata
TATATATATGTTGCCTATTTCAGAGTACAAAAATTTCATGCACGGACGGTACATCTCGACCGCCCGCGCGTGTTTTTGACGGTCCGAATTTTAAAAAGATTCTTGCATGTAAGAGTCTTTTTACAATCGGCACCGTCGATTTCGGTAATGGACGATCCAGATGCGTTCGTGCGCATACTTACATGTGCGTATACGTACGCGTAGCCGGATTGTTCAGAGTATTCGTGCATCGTGCCCGTGTATTTGAATATGTATTGAGTTATTGCCGATAGTTTGTACAAGCCCTACAATATATGCAGGCGTAAAAATTACTTAGGATCTATAAATTACGAGAATACGAGTACATGGTCATTTAATTTTTGTTCAAAATTCAATCAATATTCAAGATCTTAAATTCTAAATAAAAGATTTAAAGATTAGATCGATTGTTTGCCATTAACAATAGCTCAAATTACTCACAAGACTAAACCTCTAGCCCCTCCCATTATGGGGCAAGATTACAAAAATTAAACCAAACTTTGTAGTGGCAAAATCGGAAAAATTGGACCAAATGTGACGAGCCTTCAATAGAAAGGAATATAACGGCGGTAGAGGCTGCTTTTATTTATATGTCTAGACATTTTTAGAAGATTTCGTTCTGTATTATTATATAGATACAGATTAATCACTGATTTTTTCCCTCTCTAGCTTTGTCCTAAGCACATAGCACGATTCTCCCTCGTCCATCTAAAAAATAGTGAAATGCATAGATCTATATTTTTTAATTAGTGATTTTTTTATTTTTTTTAAAAAGGCAACAATTTTATTGAATGGGTACATCAAGTTGGGAGAGAAGAAAGGGGAAATCAACCAAAGGTTGATAGAAAAAACAAAACAAAACAAGAGAACACCCCAACCAGCAACCGCCCAATCAATCTCAGCCTCACGGCCTTCATCAATAGAGGATCACGACATACCAACGCAACAACCCACCGTTAACAACAAGGAGACATACCATGCCACCGCCATAGCCCCAGACAACAAGGCCGAAATCAAAACAGATCCCAAAAAATCCGGAGCATCAAACCTGGCGGTGAGCAAATGTCACCTTCTTCAAATGAAGACCAAAGTCCAAAGGTTAAATTTGTGATGTTGCGTATTATAACTAGAAAAAGGCAATTTTCATTCCTAGAAAGGATGGAAGAAATAATAATTAACCCTTGGTCCAATGAAAGTGAACTCTATTGCAAAGCTAATGCAGTAAAATGCGAGTATGACATTGACAACCATCCTCTATTCTGTAAATAGTAACACTAACATTCACACTATGATGACAGAGAGATTTTCTGAAAGGGCCTGAATGCTCAATTTCACGTGTATCGAATAAATTCTTGGTAAAGCAAAGTTCCCCATTTGGTTGCAAATCACGTCGCTAATGAAATCATTATCAACAACTTTTTGTGTCACTACCGGATACACTATGATCACCGAATTGTATACTGAAAGGGCCTAAAGGCTACAAATCCATCAATTTGCAGGGTGTCGTCAACTCTCTGCGATACAAATTTCCCCACCGGGATATGTATGGTCTGTTGGTAATGGAATCAAAATCACCAACATGGTTTTCCATTACCATTCAAACTTCTCTGGTAGAAAAAAGTTCTTTGCAAAAGAATTCGCCAAGCGATTCTGCCAGGTTTCCCATCAGTGTGTTGTTGGTGCCTCCAAATCGGATAAAATCTTGTTCATGTCCTCAAAGTAAGGCCAGCTTTTCTTACTTTGCTCGTCACTCTTGCTTTCCTGTTGTGAAAAAACCATTACAGTCAAATAAATACCATTGTCACCATCAATAAAGTAAGAAAACAACAGAGTAATGCAGTCAAGGCACCTGATTATGACGGCCACACTTTTTATGCAAATACATTACAAAAGATAAAAGCGTGTATATGTGTATATAGATGTTTGGATATCTAATCTTGTATGCATGGTTGCTCCCACTGGTCTCTGATCTATTATTTTATACGTACACAACAATAACATCTATACCATCTCTGTGCAAATGCACTGTTTGTCTCTTACATGGATGTTAAACATTAAGGATTCAATACCATTTAATTAGGTTTGATGTTGAGATTCAATCAATGTCTCCAAATTCCAAAATCTAAAACTATTCGAAAGTGAAACTTCAAAACTTCAAAAATTCTACTAAGATGCAAAACCTTCGAACCACGTGTGTGCATGGAGAAGAAGGATTTTTCTCGTAATAAGCCCATAACCCAATCTACCCCCCAGAATTAACAAGAAGAGATCTAAAAACAAACCTCATATTTCTTAACCAGAGAGGTCCACTGAGATTTGCACTGCCCAGGAGTTCGATTAAACCCATCAGCCAGCAGATTTGCAGATATCTGTTCCCAAAGAGACATTCGCCGCTTCACAACTTGGAATCTGCTATGGAGTTGGCCACGCATGTCAATGAGCTTCATAACCTCATCAGGCTTCCACTTGTTCTGTTTTGCAGGCCTAGAAGATTTTAATCTTGATGATGGAATTTCAACGGAGTCGTCACCCTCACTCTCTTTCGGATTCGTCTCCCTATGTTCCTCCTGTGGAAAAGAACCATCGCTATCTTCTACTAACAGACCAGTCGATGATGATTGTATGGATGACTTCCAGAAATCATCTGACTTGGAATTGACATAAGACTTCTCTTGCGACTCAGAACCTGATGTCGTGGCTTCCTCAAATAGAAGTCTTTCATCTTCAATGTGTTCACCTGTAGTCAGGAAAAAATGAGGGAAAATATCAATATATGTCTAAAATCAAATTACAAATCCAATTCAAACAAATGTGATCATATGGGTCACAGGGAAAGCATATGTTGATATGCTGCTAACAGATGCCTTCTTACAGAGAGAATTATATAGCCAGCCTAAGTGATTAACATACATAGGTCCACAAAAAATACATCCGGTGTTTTATGAACTAAATTGGAATTTGAAATGACAATCCACCTTGTGGAATGAGCACACAGGAGTCATATAAATAAAAAAAGTTTATGAAATCACAGCTAAAAGAGAAGACGCCAAAATTTCCTCAGAGTTGGAAAAGACTGGAAAATTGATTGGCACCTGAACCAGGCCGGACCAGATTGGCAAGGCTTAGTAGTTCAATAAAAAGCAGTAAAGAAGTCAACTTATTGCATACGACATAAACTTCACTGATTCCAGACCTACATAAAATATCTTCCTTCAATGGCAAATGATTTCTGCACTGACTATTGGTATGTGACCACGTCTTTACGAATGTATACATGTCGACATTGAATTCCGTTGCACCAAAAAAAAAAAAAAGTATACATGTCGACATGAACAGAAGAGAAAATGGATGAGGTACAACGTACACAATTCTTGTTGTGTGTTGTTTACTGAATGCATCCGGATGCTGCCTTCTTCCTCTTTTATCTCACTTTGTCGTCTCCATTTTTTATGACCATCTGATATGCCAATACCAACTTGCGACTCGCCAGATAGCCTTGCATTGAGATCATCAAGGAGAACTGCTTCTGGAGTTTCAGTAGCAATTACAATGACATCTGGCCTTTTACTACTGTACTTTCGTACCATTTTTTTCAAAACCTCGGACACAGTTCTTTCCACGTGGGCTAGAGGACAATTAACTGGACAACCAGAGAGTGAAGCATCGGCAGCCTTGTGGAGTACATCCAAAAGCTTTCCTTTGTCGAGCCACAAGCAACGTGTTGTGATTTTTATTTTCCCTTTTATTTTCTCATTAACACCATCAGCAGCTTGAGGGCGTGAAATTTCCATGCTGCAACAAAAAGAGTTAAAGGTTGCCATTATACTGTGTAAGTACGAGAAAATGTTTCATCACAAATAATCCAAAACATATACCTGACCACTATAATACCGTCTTGTGCAATTCTTAGTCTCTCGTCAAGGTGAAGGTCGGTTGACGTACCAAAAGCTTTATTACCATCGCTATACATCAACTGCAGTTTAAAAATAAATTCGTTGACAGGTTTCCTCAAGAAAATAATACTGTATCATAACAGGTATTAAGGGAAGAGAAACAGGAGGGGTTGGACCTTTAAGTTCTCCTTCCCTAGAGATAAAAACCCATTAGACAGCACTCTTCTGTTCCGCAAATGTGAAACCCCAAGCATTTCTCCATTTTTTATAACCTACAAAATTATGTAGCCAGCATATATCATCAAATGGTAAATAAAGCATGTTGCCAAAACGTAGGATCCAAGAAAGTTCCTTGCACACATATCTACATAAAATTGCTTGCAATCATACAGCAGTGCTATCCAACAGTGACATGTAATTGTGATGACAGAAGAAGTATACATGGCTCTCGTTCGGAATTCATCTTCTAGCATTCAACTGAATGCACTTCAGCAGCAGAAAAGGGATCCAGTAAATAGTCCCTGCCCCTGGAAGGGGTAATCTTTCAGAAATTGGACTCAAGTCTCACTCAAAGACCTAAAGTCAATTCACAAGTTACAGGCGTAGTCCCTTTATGCAAATGAAACCAAACCTAATGGCTTACCCAGTAAACCTACTGCCACAAACTGAAGGAACAGAACCAGGCCCTGGCCCTTTTCCACTGGGCCACACAGCCAAAAATCCCTCAAAAGTTTGCTATTTTGAGGCGCAGGACACGCGTCTTTTGTAACTGAGAATAAGGACAAGGTCTATTGACGATGACGAAAAAATACCCTTCTGCAAAAAACACTGTTTGAAGTCGACAATTTAAGGTTTTTCTCTCGAACAACCTAGGGTTTCTCTATCCAGCTACGGCTTGTACTAGGATTTTTCATTCCACCAGTGGCTGGTTCAAAAAGGCAAAGTAACTGCATTTTAAAGAGATACAAGCAATGTTTCATACAGACAGTACAAGCTCAATTTATAATGAAATCAAGCTGAGAAAGCTAATAACTTACTGTAGTGTGATGAATCCCAGTTGATTTTCCAAGTAATTCATGCTCTTTCAGGAATAAGAGTTCTCCATGGACAGGTAGAAAATGTTGTGGCTTCACAATCTTCAGTACTTCCTCCTTGAAAAAAAACTTCATATAATGATCGTTTCTTCTAAAAAAAATTACGAGGTTGGACAACAGTAATAAAATTAAGGAAAGATCCACGGGGCACATTAAGTTATAGGGCATCACATTAGTACAGATATCAATATCAAAACCCAGAGAAATTGTACAAAAGATGATCTTACTAGAGAGAAAGATAAAGCATACATGCTAATGCTATATCTAACAACCTTAAAACAGACCTAAATAAAGCCAAAAGACTATACTACCGTTAACATAAAAGATAAATGACAACAAAGCAAAATACAACATCCATATAAATATTTCAGTGCTCATATGATTATTATTCAAATCACAGCCAACAGGTGATGATCATACAGACTAGTGTTTCATTCTGTTTCGTGATCTCATTAGCTCCAAAGAGTTAAGGGATGAACAATTGCCAATAAAAAGAAGAAGAAGAAACAGAGAACTTCAAGTGCAGAAAGAAAGAAGGGGAGCCTGAATAATAACAAATCCTACCAATTCGTCACGATGCCCATGACCAGATGTGTGCAGCAGCTCATTCTTTCCCATTACTACAGTTGATCCAATCTCTGCAATACGGTTAAGCATTTTCATTACGCGGGTCCCATTGCCAGGGATCACCTGAAAGATACAGCAAGTAAGCAATCTTAATATATAGAAACAAGCAAGCAATCTTAAATACAGAAACATGTCACTGATTGCTCAGACATAGACAATCACCAATATCAAAAAAAATTCTTCAACATGTTATTTTCATTCTGTAAGTGAAAAAGAGAATAATTGTGAATCCTCTGTTTCTCTCGTAGATTTAAAAGGTGAAGGAGTTGAAGAAATCAAATAGAACAGAACAAAATAATTTCAGTAAACCAAACGAGTACACACCGTATAAACCACAACTAAAATAGAAATTGAATCTGAATCCTATCATTTTCTTACCTTGGGCAAAGATAATGCTAACCTAAAAAGTAACAAGTCATGACATCCAGATTTTTCAAACAAGCAACTGAATAGTCCACTAACTAACCACACGCACAGCAAGTAGACAGCACAAATCCCCTTGATTTATCAAATTGGCCATCTTTCCATGAACAATGGAACATATATGCAGGGGAAAAAGAGGTTTGCGCAAAGAATCAGAAAATAAATTCCGAATAAGCCTTACAAAATATGGAGTACAATGAAGCATAAGAATCATTTCCATCTAACAAAAATAAATTAGCATAAGTCTACTTAGAAAGAAAACGGCATCTTACAAAGAGAGAGATCCACTACATGCAGCACTTTGATTTGCATTACCTTCGCAGAGTACAGAATTATGTCTTCTTTGCTCAATTTGAGTGAATGACTACTTCCGTAGGACGCAAGATTCAGTGCAGCACGTGGTTCTGCCTGACAAAATCGGAAATAAAGTAAAGCCACAAGAGTCTAATAATGCAACTGAGGTCAACGTTGCAAATGCTTCAAATTTACATACTTGAGATCCAGTTGTGACGATTAGCAAATCCTTTGGAGCATAATCATCAATGTCTTCGGCTTTTACCTATATAATCAACATAGAGTCAGAGGCAGACTTGTAACAGTGCACAAAAAAGGAAACTATCATGAAATTACAAAAAAAAAAAGTACGTATAACAGGTGGAGCGAGAAACATGTAGTGTTAGACACTTACACTACGATTCTGCAGCTCCCAACTACTCATACATATTTGTTTGATTGATAATTAGATACATTCCAGAAAAGGACAAATAAAATATGGGGAAAGTCTATTAAAACAACAATTTGCACAACAATATACACAAAATTTCAACACATTCTCTTGTCGCAGAAGAATTTCACAAGATCTCATACCATTCTCTTCCCCTCACAATCTTTTCTTGCTAGACAATTCTCTCGGTTGAATAGATTTAAGTAGCTGAGAAGACGAGCATTTCACTGAATGTGGAATGAGAATCAATTGAGAGACAAAAAAAACCCAGAACTAGTCTTTTCACAAAACTCAAAATAGTAGCCTCTTGACCTTGACAGTCAATGAATATCATCCCACCAACAATGACATGAGGTCACATTTCTCAGCAAGGAAATACCACTCCAGTATCATGTACAGTGGCACAAAAACCAAAGACCAACCCAATGGAAAAAATCAGTACCATTTACGTGGGGGAAAAAGGATGCATGGGGGAGAGGTACGCATGCTGTTGTTTTAAGTCCTACAGTACAAAGCTTTTTTATGTCGTAGTTGACCACCTTGAAAAATAAACCAAGGGCAAGAAGAGGAAAGCAATAACAGTTGCACAATCAACTCACTCCATCACATATACCGGTCTATCATGAAACGATAACATCAAGAACTGTTAAGTTGACGTAAATAGGCCTACATGTCTGCTAGCTACTAGCTTCAAGTCTGAATAAACTAAAATTCCACCTTATGGGACTCTTTCCTTCTACAGTTTCATCAGTTCAAGAAAATATTTTGAAGGAAATGTGAAGTAATCCACCACGCAAAGGGAAATAGGTATGTGGAGAATAAAGGGGTGAGGTCATTACCAGAGTTGATGGATCAATCGGTGCCTTTCCATCTTTCCATGCAGCATCAAGGTATGCCCTTAAGGACATGCCAACAAATACCTACAAATGTTGAGAACATCAACTGTCTCCAAATTACTTAGATGCAAAGCTCTAAACAACAAGAGCAAGAAAAACTTGTACAAGGTCAGAGAAACAAGAGTAAACACACCAACTTTCTTCCAGTTAAATCAGCCGCAACTTTCATGCTTCCGAGTCGATGTATATTTGATGCAAACTGTGTAGTAACAACCCTTCCTTTAGCAGCTGAAATATGCCTCAACAGTGCATCTGCTACAACAGCTTCACTGATTGTCCTTCCAGGTGAGAGAACATTTGTGGAGTCACTCATCATCTGTGAAGGATGTGAAAATTCAGTGATGAAATAAGGTTTCCTTCAGTTATTCTCAAAACAATTGGCGACAAATTTTAATTTGTTGGTAGGACATAAGGGAGTGCATGCAAACAGAGGGACTAATCCAACTGGTAGCTTATGCAAACAAAAAACAATGAAATAATAGCAGGAGAGCAAGACACCTAAGTGAGCAAGAAATCATATAGTTATATTGAAAATATTTAGTTTTTGGCAGCCAAAAAAAGAAGAATGGAGATGCACCCAAAAGTGGGTAACATACCAAAGAACCCATCTCTCTCAAGCAACTTCTCCTTCAAAGATGTTGCTGTCCCTCTATTGGTAGATTCAGAGACAAAAGATAGGAGCAGCTGTCTCTAAAACCCAAAATAACTCCCAAGGAGTTGAGGACAATATCCTTGCGCACTGGAAATTACTGCACCGAAATCTTCAGAACCACCAATAGATTGGAAAATGGAAACAATAGGCAACACATAATCGTAGCGATATCGTAGACCAAGAAGTGCGAGGAAAATCATAAATCAATGTTGCAAACTATCTGAACCAAGCTAAAATAGTAATTCCTAGGGACCCCACATGTAAACGACAAAAGCGGTGTCACTTGATGGAATGTAACAGGAATGACCCTCAATGGTATTTTGCTAGTCCCTAATGACAAGAATGACACATTCTTCACAATGCCAGCTGATCCACTCTAGACAACAACGAAGGAACTTTTGCAACAATAGGGAAGGAGGATTTCCGTGTCTCTACTGTTGCAATGATATGTTCTCTTATAATTTGTCCACCAATCACACAAAAATGATACATTCTTCAACGCATCCATTAAGTCAAGCAATGGAAGAAATGAGACTGGTGTCCTTCAGTACACCACAATTTAATTTGTAGATGTCTACTCTAGAAAACAAGGACCTTTTGCACAAAACAAGTTCACCAATCAAACAAGATTATAAATCCTTTATTCCAAATGTACGTTGATACAGTATGCAAAAAACCCACTTGCCAACTATCTTCCTCAATTTCAAAGCCAAGCTTCGTTGGATTTAACGAAATTTAGTCTGCCCAAAAAGTTTCTGACAAAGAAATCAGCAGACTTACTAATGTCACTCCCTCTTTTGAGAGTTCCTCGAGAGCTTCACGATCAAAAACTTGTCCATCCAATGGTGACTCGTCAATCTGTAGAATATGGAGTGCAGATGTGGTCCAACAAGTGACTGCTAGGCTGTTGAGAGATGGATGGAAAATAAATCAAATAGAATACCTTCCAGTCCCCAGTATGAAGTATAGTCCCATCAGCACATCGGAGAACCAATCCACAACAATCAGGAACTGAATGGGTGACCCTGATAGGCTCAATTTCAAATGGCCCAGCACTGAATCTTCTCTTTGTTCTAAACACCTTAAGCCTATTTGGAACAAACATCCCAAAATCCCTCAAACGCTTCTTAATGAGCTGTTCACAAATAATAATGTCAGCATTTCATAGAATCATATGGATGGATAAGTATAAGAACTTGACACAACACAACAACAGATGAAGAATACAGGGCGTACATATAGTCATAGCATAAAAGGTCGCAAGAACAGGTGACACTCAGGGTATGGGCATCGCATATATGCCAAACCAGTCAGTGTCTAGTTTAAAATGCATGCGATAAGGATGTCTTTTTATTTTTAGTTCACTAAATAATCGCCTATAAAGTCCACTTTTACTATGAATGTACCAATAATTGAAGTGGCATGCTTAAAATATCTATAAAATATCTACACAGCACAAAAAAACAACTTATCCTAGAAGTAAAGAGAGTAGTGTAACCAAATAGGAATAATCATTGTCCTCATGTTCATTAAGTAGGGGAAAAGATGAATCTTATGCTTACAAACATTTCTGCATAAGACACATATAGTTACTGACAAGATCAAGGATGTACATATACACACACACATATCTGTGTGTATATGTTGGTTATTTACAATCTAATGTTACTACCTCTCCTAACACTACCTGCTTTATGAAAACAATGCTGTAATCAATCCGTTTAAACCATTGGGACCATACCTCCATTGTGAAGGATGATGCAAATATTGGTGTATGGGAATCCAATGCTGGGATAACCTGCTCAGAGCACATAATTTAAGCAGAAACTGTGAGAAACAAAAGAATTATAAGATACACTGCAAAGAAAAAGGCGACAAACAAAGAGTATAACTACTCGAGCAGAAAGAGCATGTACATCGTTGAAGCAAGAAAACTGTAGGACAGTATTATACCCGAAATTCAAAGGGAGGTTAAAGGCTGCTACTTGGACTCCGGTGCGGGTGTCAGGTATGTATCTAGGTGTCGGATTCAACTATTTCTCATTTCAAGGACACGGGGACACGGCAAAATATTCAAATTTTGTGCTCATTAGTGAGATGCTCTGGACCATGAATGAAGGAAGCATGGTAATGAGCATAGAAATTAATTGGGGTCTCTAGGCCTGCCTCCCCGATGCCTTTCTGCTTTGATTTGAGGGTTTGGTGCTACAGCAAAACGTCCCTGTAGCTCCTTGATTCTTGGAGGTTTAGGGGGGCCACAGTTTTAGTGGTACTTTGAGAGCAGCCACATTGTGCATATTGCCAAAGGTTAGGTCTGTCTCCAATCATCCTCGCCCATACCGCCAATGATTGGTGACTAGATGGGTTCTGTTATTGTTGTTGTTGTTGTTGTTGTTGTGTTCCATTTTTTGTGTATTTTCTTACGTAAAAATGGTAAAATGGTGCTTCAAGGTTCTGTAGCGCATTTCATGGATAATAAGAGAGGTTTATGTATACTTCCATGATAAACTCGAATTACAATTAGGTTTTCTACAGAAGTGTCTTACTAAACTTATCGGACACATATCCCACACCTTTATCCGAGTGTCGAGTGTCCGACATGGATACTTTATTTATACCATTACAAGAGTCCGCATAACATAGGTTAAAGGCGCCCACTGGCTAATCTAAGAACCCTAGATAGTAGATAACCTTGGACCAGATTCCACAAACATGCACAGGTCTATTTATAAGATCAACATGGACCTTAAGATGCCCGTTTTATAGTTTTCTCCTTCGCCCTTGAAAGAAAAGCACAATACGAGGCAGAAAAAGGCACATCGAAAAAGCAATGATGGAAGTTCTATGTTTTTGGTTATAAAAAAAATCAAAAAAAAAAACTGACAAAAGTGATCACCACTAGAAGTAGATTCCAAAAAATAGAACGTACTAAAATAGAAATAAAATAACCACAAGAATTTTCATAACCAAACGGATCATAAGTGTATCGAGACATGAACCTCTTACCGGTGCATTCTCAATGTCTTAATTCATAACACAAGTGAAGGATAAGTCTTCAGTGTCTCATCGAAGAAACAAAAATATTTGTATCCACTGCGTGGCTATCCAAAAAAGGGACTGAAAAGAAATTTTACCCAAGGCAAGGCGCCAATGTGATCTTCGTGACCATGTGTAATGACGACTGCTTCAATTTTGTGTCTCCATTTCTTGATAAAGGTAGTATCAGGTATAATTTTCTCAACACCAAGATCTTCAAAGCTGAATGCAAGCCGACACATGATCCAAGGTCAGTGTACACAACAGAAGCGGGAAGAAGCTAACTTCGCCGTAACTGTTCGAACAATTTTTAACAATACTACAGCGCAGGATAATGCAGTAGTATCACAGAAAAACCTACTGCCTACCAAACTGGAAGACATAGTGTGTGAAGGTACTTGACCAATGACCACAAATCACAGTATTAGATCCTGAATTTCTACCAGAGATCCAGAGCAACAGAGAAAAACTAAAAAGTGACGCAGTGTGGATAAAATAAAGCATTGATCCTTCACACCGCCACTACAACCAAAAAAATAAAAGAGGCAGGCAAACCACAATAAATTGATGGTTTATAAGCAAAAATTAATCAAACTAATCACTGAGCTACAATTAGCTAGAGATGTGCAAATCAGACTAGCTTGATACGCACCCCGGAAACATGATACCAGCATCAATCAGAATATAACGATCATAATTCCCGACAAGCATGCAATTCATCCCAATTTCACCCAGGCCACCAATTGGAAGGACACGGAGAGGTGGGCCATCAGAGCCTTCATAAAACTGGTCCATCTTGCGCTGAACGGAGTCCTCCATGCTTTTCCCAGCTCCTTCCAGTCTTCTTGATCTTTTACGGCGTACATTACGTTCATGCGTTCCTAAAAAGAGTGTATAAGAACCACAAGCCTCGTAAACATAAGCTAGGTGGAGACAAAACAAGCATGGAAACGCATTGAAAGGTGAGCTTTAACAAACAAAGTAGAGGCTTCGCATAAGGCAATAAATGTAATCTAAAAGAAAATGATGTAAGGGTAAAAAAATTTGACAAGGGCAATGATCCACCCGGTAAATATATGACACAAACTCCCTCGGTAAAGAACACAACACAAAAGAGAAACAAGGCCTCCCAATCAACCTAACTTGTAGCTTCACAATGCAAGTCAGGGGATTAGGAAAAAATATTAGAATGATAACTGATGTATTTCTAGTAGTCTATTACCTGTAACATGGATAAATACAACCTCTAGTCAAGTGAATTTATTCGGACTTTAGCTCCAGCTGATTTTACATTACACTTGGAAACCAGACAGGCATAGGATCAAGAACAGCACAAAACTTATCAGTGAAAAATATCAATTTCTTTCTTCTTTTCCATTTCACTTTCTCAGAAACCATACAGAAAGGGTCAAATAATCCATGCGAGGTTGGCCTAGTCGTCAAAGACTAACTTAGGAATTACTACCTCGTAGCATCTCTCATGTTCTAAACTTTCTAAATGTTATCAAAAGAGTTCCTGAGCTATCAACTCTTTATGGGTCGGTTCACACGGGCTTTGTCTGATTTTAGACGACCCCGCTAGAGGACAGGAGTTTGAAAAAACCCGCTAATGGACGGTGAGATTGGTCGCGGAGCCTGACACTCTGAGTTTATAAAAAAAATACGCCATGTGACCAGAACACTCCACAAATAGTCGTAGATAAAGCTCGAAGATTGCGTACCTATTGAAGAAGGAGAGGCGACAGAGCACAAAATGCGGCACTTGTTAGGGTTTGGCTGAAATGAGAATCTGTACGGACAGATAGACAGAGTACTGAAAGCGGCCATTTGAGGTCGGTTTTTTTTTGTTGCTGGATTCAGAAGAAGTCGAGTAAAACAGCGAAGAAAAACATGAACTTCTCGTACACTACGAGGTTTCAGAGGTTCGTAACGATGAATTAGAAAATCCAGAATCTGAAATCAAGGGAGAGAGAGTAGCCGAATTTTTTGCAAACCAGTAGGGAAATGGAGTATACTTTCTTATCGGATTGTTTTTGCTCAAGGACCAAGATTGAGTTGAGGCGCGGATTCGCACATCCTCTCATTCACGTGACAAAGGGATGTTCAAAACCTATTGAATCCGACGAGCAGCGGGATATTGGAAGAGTTTTCCAAAATCATAAGTAAAATCAACGGTTCAGATTTACGTATCTGTTTTGATTGTGAAAATACTTTTCAATCGGTCATTCAAAATATCAATCAATTTGATAACTGTTGATGCTTTTTTATCCAAATAGTTTTATTTTCATTCAAAATCTCAATTAAAAGATAAAATACTCCAACCTCATTTGATAAAATGAGGCAATGATAAAAGCACACTGCACTGTACATGGGAGAAGGTCAAAAGGAGTAATTATTATTTCACCCCAGCCCAAAAAAAGTAGTACAAAACATGAGGACATGAGTATTGGTCCAGTTTGACATTTTCTAGGGCAGTAGTGAGGTCCAAGGAGAGGACAATTCTTTTTAAATATTTATTTTTATTATATATGGAGGGGTCCCTTTAAAGAAAATGAAGGGCAAAATGGTAAATGATGTATTGCGTGGAGATTTAATCACACTTTGATTTTATCTAATGTCAAAGATAGTGATTTTATCAAGTGCTTGATTTTATGAAGTTTTCCATAAAATTTAACGGAAAACTCAATTAAACTGTTACTCCAATTGATGTTTTACGAGGCTACTACAAATATAATACTCCTATTTTTTTATTTTTTATTTTAAAATTTTGGTTCTTTCTTTTTAAGAAAATAGTGTCGTATTGCATTAACGATCTATATTAAAATTAATCACGTATTCTGATAAATGAAATTTAAAAAATAAAATATTATGACCAAAATCTTCCACAGTTCACCACCGACTAAAAAAAGTTTGAAAGATTGCAGCTTTTTACTATCCCTTAAGATTCATTTTATCGAACTATTTGATTAATTTTTTTATATGTTTTATTGTTGTATATAAACTCAACAATTTTAACAGAAATATAAATAGGGTGTTTGAATGGCTCATTTTTACATTTTTTTTCCTTTTTGCATTTTAGGTGTTCGGGCGGAGGTATCAATGATGAGTTATGGGAAAATGAATTTTTTATTTTTGGGATTTAGAGGAGAGAAGTCATAAAAACATCTCCAACCCAATTCTTCATTTTGAAGGATCAAAATGTCAAATTTTTCTCAACAAAATATAATTATTTTTTTCAAAAAATGATTTTGAAGAATGTTACTATTTACTCATACTCCAACCACGCACTTTATATCTTCTCTTCACCTTTCAAAAAACCACTAAAAACTCAATCATCCCTCATTTTCCCATCCAATTTTTGAAATATCAAATTTCCACTAAATAAATTCAAAATTTGTCTTATTCTAAAGATATTGTTAATATCTTTGTTAACGAAACTAATTATGAATATTGGATCATAATGTTAAAAGGGTCTTGCTAACTTTGTGTCCAATAGGCACACTATAAGCATACAAACAAACAAACAAAACACATATTTCAATACATCTTTTACACTTTCAATACACTTTCACATATTTCTATACACTTTTTACATATTTCAATACACTTTTTCAATCTTAACGTTTCCATATAAAAATTATGCAGTATAAAAATATATGGAGGATATTCTTCAAATTTTGGAGGAGTCTTCATATATGAAGAATCAAAATTGATGATGAAGATTTCCGGGCTTGAACGAAATTGGAGATAGCGGGTTTAGAGAGAGAAAGGCTTCACATAGGTTCAAGATGAGAGAGAGAATTCAAAGCAGGGCCTCTCACTCCTCTCTCACCCTTATTTATAGAGGGGGACGCAATTCAAAAAGGCACACACGGGAAACAAAGTGACACCCCCTCAACCAACGAGTAGGCACCATGTGGCATTGATGGGACGACTAGTACAGCTGCCTGACACACCCCGTGGGCAACGTCCTTTCATACTTCAAAACCCTAATCAGAAAGGCAACATGTTGAACACATGGGGCTATGTCACGGAATCAAAATCGACTAGGGCTGGCAAAAAACGTAGTCCATAAACGACTCAATCGAATCAACAAAAGACTCAGCCATGTTCTCGGACAATTCAGACTCACGAAAAGATCAAAACACCTCGGCCAAAATTGATGTCAACTTCTCCCTCTCAAAGACGATTTGACAGAACTTGAGGGGCTATTGTAATGGGTTGAGAATAACAAAGGGTTAAAAAGAGCTCACGTCGGGGGCCCAACATTTAGGTGAAGTCCCAATGAGTTGAACATGATTGAAGACATTTGGGCTGAGATGAGTGACGAGTTAAGAAAGACTGCGCCAAGCTGAAACACCTCACTAAAGAGCCCAAATACAAGGATAACAGGGCAAGACAAGATGATTCGGACAAGTCATCCATTCCGAGAAAATCCGAAATGAATCGCAAAAAATACAGGAGACAGTTTGGTCATGCACACGTAACCGCCCGCATCTGACACATCATGGACGATGTCGCCTAAGCCAGTTACCGTGCGTGTCATACTCGTGATAGCCCGTAACCGCCTCATTCGATACATCATGAATGATGTCACCTGAAGCCGTTAACATGCATGATTACCACATGACAACTTGGAGAATAAGCTAAGGGAGTCTATATAAGTACAAATATAAACCTTAAAACAGACCCAACTCTCCACTCTCAATACTCTATACTTCCTCTCTCAACACAAGTACTTACTTGATCGTCAGAGTGCTTTCTCTGCCACCCTCGGCTGAGCTTGACACTAACGCGGGGTGTTCCTTTCGCAGGAAGGCTAAGGGTTCAAGGTAGTAACGTCATCCACTCAAGAGGTTCAGATCATAAAAGTTACTTGGATGACAGTCACCACAGTTAATATGTTAGTAGAGTCAACCACAGTTAGTATGTTAATAAAATCAGATTACTACGCCAAACCAACACCAATTCTACGGACTACCAAAACTATTTCTTCTGACTTGAAACTAGCACTTCATACACTGGTAGATAAGAGTCCTCTGTCTACTGCATGACCTAGAGCTTGGGGTCACAAACTTAAATTTTCATCTTTTGAAATATTAAAAATATATAACACTTTGAAAAACAAAATAAAATTTCAAATCTTATTTGTAATCAGGTCCCGGGTATTTGTGAACCTTTTACTTTTGGTTTTCAGATTCGGATTAAATTGGATAATGAAATCGGATTTTGGTAATTGGATTAGGTAGTATCAAATCAAATTCGGATGGAATCCGGTCCATGGGTAGACACTCAGTCTAGACCCTATTCCACTAACTCAAAAAAGTCAAAAAACCAGCTTATTCCTAAAACCGAGACAGTCATTCTTTCACAATACATCACATAAAAAGTAGTGAAAAATAAAAAAATCAAAAAACTCTCTTAGCGGAACACCCTAATCCATGTAATTGGATCAGATAGTGTCGAATATATTCGGTTAGGATCCGGTCCATTGGCTGGACCCTCTGCGTACTCCATGAACCATAACTCATAACTGGCGGGTCTAAAACCTATTCGGGTCACTCCCACAGTCTCACTCCAAACCCCTTGGACTGGTTTCCACTCCACTCCATGGCCGGAATTCAGTGCCTAAAAACCTCCTCCGCTGCCGCCCTCCGCCGCCTAATCCCACTGTTACCTCCCCTCACACGACTTCTCCACCTCGCCACCACCCGATCCTACGCAACCTCCGCTTTCGCAACTGCTCAACCTCAGCTCGACCACGATTACTACCACCACTACTACGACAAAAACCAGCAGAAAGAATCAGAGGCAATTCCGTTGGCGGATACGGAGGGTGATTTTCCGATGAGAGGGGTGCAGTGGGTGTTTATCGGCAATCCAGGGGCAAAAAAACACGTGTACGCCGAAAAAGTCTCGAAGCTTCTCGAAGTTCCTCATATTTCCATCGGTAGCCTCGTTCGTCAAGATCTCAGCCCTAGTTCCTCTCTCTACAAACGAGTTGGTGTTCTATTCTTTTTCCTTCTCTCGGATCAGAATTCCTTCTTTAATGAAGTGCGTGATTAATGTCGAATGAATTTTGTTGCTAGGTTAATAAACGAGTTCGTGTTTTATTCTCGAACCGCTCTCCAACACCTTGATACTATACAACTCCAGCTCGATTATTTAGGGGCTTTGTGATAATTTCAGCTCGGCTTGTTTGCAGCTCTAGACAATTATATAAGTTCATAGTGTCTGTGTATGAGGTTTCTTAATCCACCAAGTTTCTAAATTAGCAAAATATGCTTTTAACGCTTTGTGCCAAATTATGGGGGCAATTGTTCATGTCTTGGATAGAATTCCCCATTCCGCTGTTGTTCGTTGCAATTATTTCATCAAGCTAGCTATGCGGTATCATATGTATAGATGACTGAATTTTTCTTCGAACTCGGTTTCGATAGATAGTGTGGATGGTTGGTGAAGAATGTTGATGGTCATTTTTCTTTCCTATGTCTATATGCGTTAAGCCATCCTTCTTCCGGGTGTGCTTTAATGGGGCTAGTTCTCTGTTGATTTCATAGAATACGGTCTCGTTGAGAAGATGTTGTATACGTGAGGGACATGCTTTGTTTCTAGGCTGTCACCATTGTGCATGAGTTTGATCCCAATTTGCGTCAGAACCATACTGAACATGCATTTTCCTCGCATTTTATGCTCACTTACTTTTTGGTAGTTCGTTCTTTGGGGTGCAGATTGCAAATGCAGTGAACCAGGGAAAGCTTGTTCCTGAAGATATAATGTTTGGGCTATTGTCGAAGAGGCTGGAAGATGGGTACTGCAAAGGAGAAATTGGATTTATTCTTGATGGGATTCCTCGTACACCAATCCAAGCAGTTAAGTCAAAGCCCTTTACCATATAATTTTGTCCTGTTTACTATACCAGGATTTCATTAGTTGGTATTTGCAAGAAAGCAAGTTAAGATTAAGAAACCCCAAATATTTGCAATAGGAGACTGAATATAGGTCATCGTCGTAAGGCATGTTCAAGGTTTCAGATCTGTTTGATGGTTATTTAACATGTTAAAACCAAAACAATTGATACTTGATGTCTTACTTATCCTTTTCCCTTGAGCAACCAAATGAAACAATCACATGAAGGAAAAAACCTCAAATTGTGGGCTGTGGCCGGTTTTTAGAAAAGAGCTGTTCACCAGACAGTATGGTAATTTGTCCTCTCAAGGCATATTCAAGCTTTCAGATTTAGTTGGTGGTTAACTTACTCGAACCTAAAGGCTAAAACCATGTGATGCTTGAAATCCTCTTTATCCTTTTCCCTTGAGCAACCAAATAGTATCTTCAGATGAGCAAAAAATATCTGTCCTAGTGGTGTTGGGTAAGAGAAAAGAAATGAAAGAAAATAGAAGGAAGACGTAAAGAAGAGAAAGATTGGGGAAAATCAAATTGCATTCTTGTGTTTAATTGTGACCAAGAATGCGGTGGAAGTGTACAGGAATTGTGTAATGAACTTATGATAACCTAGAGTAAGTAAGGGGGAAAATTGGTGGGACCATAAGAAACAAGACTGGGGAGCAAGAAAAGTTAATTGAATGCCATAAGGATGGCGCACAAGAGAATTTGTTCAGCGCAAGTGCTAAATGTGCTCTTGTTTCATTTTGTTTCAACATCAAAGAGAGCTAATTTATCGACTTAAGGCAGTTGCCAGTTCAATAGCATGCCTTCCCAAAATATTACCGTATCAACGTTATCAACTTTGGGCTAGGTTCGCTTTATGATGTGTTATCACTATAAATGGACGTGAGCTGACGTTTATACTTTATAGTCCAAGAACTTCTCACTTTGAGAGGTGCGATCTCAGGTATTACAGCTTGTTGAAGTGTTCTGTTGGCAAGGCTGGCTTTTCCAACATGGACGAAAAAAATGTGAACTCAAACGACATTAACTTTGATACTTCTATGACTAATGATTTTGAGCACGCTGTTATACTTATGGATCTACTTTGTTTTCGTCTTCTGCATGCATCACAGGAGATCCTTGACAAACTTGTTGAGATTGATCTTGTTGTGAATTTCAAATGTGCGGAGGATTGCTTGCTGGAACACCGTGGTGATAGCGTCTTTTCTCACTCTCATCAATCTGATCATTTCAGTGGATCCGGTTGTGGAAGTCTTGATGTGGACTCCCCAAGGACACAAAGAAAGTATTCCTTTTGTAATGGAGAAGCTCCTATCCACCACAAGCAGGTATTCCAAAATTTTCACAGATCCTCGCCTTTCATGCACAAAGATTTTAGTTGGTTTTTTCCTCAACGCGTAGCTGGGTGATAATCAATAAGTGATCAACTATTTTTAGTACATATGCTTATTACATTAGATTAGATTTGATTTTTTGTGAGATTGCTTGTAGAAGATTGCTGAGGTTAAAACTGGTAGAAGGGAGATTGAACCATAGACACTAGATCCTTTGACGATGCCCAACTCTGCAGTCCTCTTGTGGGACCAATAATATATTTTTTCTTTACGTTAAGGCATTTTCTAGGAAATAGGCTGACTTGTTAATTTCTCTTATAGCATAGTTTGTTAAACGATCATGATGACAATTAAGCTCTCTCTAAATTTCCACTTTAAGTCTGAAATAAAAAACCATCTTGTCATTAGGTAAGTTGCCCAATAAAAAACCATCTTGGCATTTCTAAATGTTTGTCAATTTTGCTTATTTGCACTTGACGTGACTTGAAACTGCCTCCAATCTTTGAGCTGATGGTATTTAATTTGGCATAGTACTATTTTCATTTTTGTCTGCCATCACTCCTTTCAAAGGATACTTTCTCAATTCCATGAGAACAGCTCTTATCCAACACAGTTACTTAAATAGTACCATTTCAATAGCGTTCTACAGATAAAACAGTTACCGGAAAAATTTACTAGGACTTCGGGTTTATATCCCATCAATTTTTTTTTTTTTGGTTTCTATTTAACATCAATGTATATTAAATTGTTTTTTTGGAAAATAATTTTTCTTCCAGATGAAGCCAGTGGAAGATTACTACAAGAAACAAAATAAACTCATTGATTTTCAAGTAGGCAGTGCACCGGGAGAGACCTGGAAGGGGCTTTTGTCTGCATTACATCTCCAGCATATCAATGCTGCCCATCGTAGATTGACCTCGGGATCCACTGGTCTCTGATCTAACGGCGGTGACATTGCTGTAAATATCGATTTTGCAAATTGTCGAGGGAGTGTTCCTAGTATGCACTTTAAGCCCTTGTAATATAGCTTTAGCAATTCATGCCTTCGGTTGATAACAAAGAGTTACAAGTAGTGATTCGGTGTCGTACCAGTTGATGGAATAATTTCTTTATGCATCTCAGAATGCATAAATTTGAAAGCTAAAATGCCATTCTCAGTTGTGGAGATACGAGGATTTTTTTTTAAGTGCCTACGATAAGGGAAAAATTAACACTTCCGCAGATGTTTTCTGCTTTTTCCATTGCTCATAATAGTGGGACGCGATTCGTTCAAAGCCACTCATAGAATTCTTCCCAAAAGAAAAGCAATATGGTAATCTCCTCCTGTCATATTCATCCCTTCACCAAACCTAAAACAAGCTTCTTTCGACAGTTCAACAAGCAGTACATGTTCTTCAAACACTGTACTTCAAATTTTCTTCTCTCATGGGAGCATATTTGTCTTAATAAGCAATTAAAGCTCCAAACATATTTACCCTTTTCTACATAACCAATAATTAAGGAAAAAAGGACGGCCAATATAAATACTCCATCCATCCCAAAATGGATGTCCATTTTGACGCTTTTTGTCGTCCCAAATTCTTTATCCAGTTTGAAAGTTCTCATGGACAAAATTAATTATTTTCCACCTTTGCCCTTCTCTAAGTAGTTAAAATATTAAAACAAAAGAGCAAAAGATAGTATAATGATTGAAGGACATTCTTCAAAGCTATGACATGAAAAGGGTAATGATTGTCTGTTTTTTTTTTTTTTAGAATCCCTAAAATGGACATCCATTTTGGAACGGAGGCTCGAGGCCCGAGGGATTAACAATTTGTAGGGAAACTCTTCACCTTGTAGTCATTGGCATGAACGAAAGCTGTGCAAAGTGTAAAATCTCCAGCGCAATGGAAGAAGGTGAATCATGATGTACATCCCAATCTTTTCACGGGTCCATGTTCTGGAAGCAGAAAAAAGTCCCCAAAAACGAAGGAAAACCAAGAACAATGAAGGACTAGAAGGAGATGTGAAAAGTAGATTGTAGAAATTTCAGAAGCCAATTTCTGGACATAGCAGCAGGCAGCAACTTTACAGCGGCCTCTTTGGGAGGAGACACGGTGAAAAAAGAAACCGAAAGAGAATCCTATCACTTGTTTAGATGAAAAAAGGGATGAGAAATGGCATAAAATGAAAGGGTCTAATTGATTTTATTGGGGTGAAAATCGGTCCACTTCTATTTCTCACCAAATCACTCCAGAAACTCGATCCTTCTTTTCTCACAATCCGCTAAGCATAAGCTAACCAAGTCCAAGATCAAATGGCAACGCGAATTTTTTTCCTGTGAAGAGAATTACAACACCAAAGTTGAGTAACAAAACTCCAAAAGAAACTTAGAACGCGTAACATGAATTCTTTTCTATGTGAAGAGAATGGCAACATGAAGTTGAGGAGAAACAACTCCAAAAGAAACTTAGAACAGGTAACGAGCATGAGCAATGCTTCAGCTACATCTTAGAAGGACACACCTATATTGTTTAGACTTGTCAAAAGACTTTCTTGAATTAACTTAGACGTTATGGAAATGAACCATAACTATGTAACCCGATTCCTGAAAGACTGACCCAAGGTAAACAAAGAATGAAAACATTCTGAAAAAATCACTAGCCACCAAGTCAGTTACTCCATCTAGTGGGGCAATATCATTAATCAGTTCGACCAAAGATCAAGACTAATTGGTGCCGGTGCAAATGGAGCACAAGAACAATAACTCTCCTAGTGATGTGGATATATGGTTGTCTACTAAGATCTATTTTTCTTTCGAAGTAGACTTCAATTAATCTATATCTTATGGCATAACAACTAACTGTTGGAGTTGTGAATGATATTGGGAAGACAGAGGGACTCCCGGGGGCAGCTGAAGAGTCCCGACTGGTTCAAGGTTAATGGTGTGCGGCTATTGATAACCCATGAAGACCCCCCATTACGTGTGATGATGGCAGATTAATTCTTGGTATTTATTGCGTCGTTTAAGAGTTTATTTCTGCAATGCAACCCAAAGGTCTCCCTTTGGCTTTATATTGTTCAATCCCGTATTGGTCTTGGCACCGGAAATTCGTTCGTGGTCCAGTTCGCCAAGGTGTTCATCGGAGGTGTTTCGATGTTCGTGGTTCAACCGTTTTATCCAGGGAGACGGACGCCGATTAACCTACAACACCCTTGGTAGGCAGCGAATCAGTATTAAGGAGACTATGGTTTTCATAAGACTCAGTTCGGTTTTTCTAATTCTATTCCTAGTTTTGTAATCTGTAATTCTATTTTTGCGTTTGTAACTTTTAGTTTTAACTTCATGGAATCGTATTCTGGATTTGCCGTTCAATTTTCCTGACAACAACTTACTTAATGAGTTCCTTGCATCATGCCCACTCAAATACCAACCCTTTTCATGAAGTTAGGCATCAATGTAGAAACCCAAGCATTAACCAAACAGCTTTTGAGGGCGCAGCAAACCAGTATGCAAGGAATGTGCTAACACAATGGAGAAGAAAGGACAGCTCTGAGTCTAATCGCGGCTGAAAGCATGAGGAACTATAAACAACTTTTAACCAGCAAGGGCTTCATACAACTGAAATAAATAGTTGGAAGTGAAAAGAATAGCAAGGACTACATCGAATGCTCCAGAAACCAACTCAATACAGCAATGTGAAGTGCTCATGTTTCATGAATTTCAAGTTAAAAAACAACCAAAGAGCCTGAAACAAAATTTTGACAAAATGCAAAAATGTTGTACAAAAACTATTAGGTCTTCGTTATCGGACAGCTAGTGCTGTTCGTCTTTCACAATAATTAGACGCCAGGTATTTTCTCCTGGAAATATATAAACTCACTTCCATATGGCCCACTACGTTTCTTGTTAAACAGAACGCTCCATTAACCTTAATACGAGGTTTTACATAACAAAATCATGAATAATACCGAAAACGTTAAATAAGAAAAAGCTATGTTTCTTGTTAAACAGGACGCTTCGTTCACCTTAATACGATGTTTGACATAAAAAAAACCATGAATATTACCGAAAACCTTACATATGAAAAGACTTCTGCTATTCCATCAGAAAATTTATCCGAGCAGTTTAGGAACACCATAAACAACCAAAGCCAAACTCGGGGGTATGGGGGGAAAAAAATCAAAGTTGGAGATCTTACAACGTTGAAGTAAATTATGCTTTCTGCTCTATGGAAAACCCTTGAAATTGAATCTTTCCCTGATGCGCCTCAATAACTTCAGGAAGCACACTCACATACTTGCTCACATACTTGTTCTCAAACTTCTTGTGAGCCATTGTTAATGCATAAACTAGGCTAAAATCCCCCTCAATTACACCTTTTGACATCAGTACTTGTAGGACTGAACACCTTGGAACTATCCTCTTCTCCAAGCTAAGTTGAATAAGAATTGGGTTCTTGGAAATCACGGAAGGACTTAACTTCAACTCATTCACAAAGAACCCCATCAGTTTCCTAATCTTCTTCTCTGATGACATCATAACCATGGGTTGCCTTTTGAAGGCTGAAAGAACCTGATCCTCTGACATCCCAAAACTATAAAACACTTCCGACTTTCGTTGCCAAAGTGATTTGCTCATCCTCGCCAACGTAAGGATAGCTAAAAGATAAAGTACTTTCCTGGGATCAAATCCCAGTTTCTCAACTTCCTCCACAATCTCAGAAAATTGATGAGTTTTAAAAAGCAGAGACCTCGGTTGATACAAGAATAATTTCAAGACTAATGATTCAGGGACTCCATGGTTAATCAAGATTGCAATGTTTGGCTCAAGTATCTCCTCCAAATCATATTCAAGTATCTGAAAACATGACTTTATTGTTTTTAAAACATTTTCATCGGTGCCTACAACACGTCTAATAACTTGAACTGAAGGGGTAATCCGGTCTTCAAGGCTCCTACCCAAAATATAAGGTTCATTCGACAAAATCCGGGAGACGTCTGCATCCGATAACCCCAAAGACTTGAAGTACTCCAATTTGGGCTTAAAGATTTTTAGTGCATTGAACAAGTACAATGCAGGTCGTTTCATGGTTAACATAAAAATCTGTTCTTTAGTAAACCCATAAGATCTAAAGAACTCAACAGTTGTATGTGCATCAGTTTCAAGAATGCGCGGATCTTTGATGAGTAATTTGACGAGGTTTGTGCCAAAAAATCCAAGAGAACCAAATACTTCCACATTGGGTTTCAGGGTTTTCCTTGTATTGGCTATGAGTATCGTTGGACGCTTTACTACCAAATTCTTGATGTGGGATTGGCTTAACCCTATGGACTTCAATAGGTTCAAGACTGAATCTGGTTGGTCCTTGGGTCCAATTTCAAGCTTCTTAGAAGCTGAAACAGCTGATTCTAAGGACAACCCACATGAGTTTACGAGGTAAGAGATTGTGGGATATTGTGGGTCAGTTGAATTTGAGAAATCTATGGTGGGTTTGCGAGAGGATGTGGAGTAAAAAAAGCCATGAACCCTAGTTGAAGCTAAAGGCCTTGTGTGCAGTAGCCTCTTGAAAATAAAATGGATCATTGAACTAATACGTATATGAATGTAAATGCATGAAAATTCACTTACCAGATTCAAGAGATTACGTTTCTGTTTCTGTATCCATGGATGGCTTCTCTCTGCACTTCTGAAACCAGGAAAACCCTACCAAAGCGGGAAGACATATCAAAGATGATTGATACGGCGTCGTCTAAGTTTAACGCCATGTTTGGATCTTAGGGAAAGGAAGAGAAAGTTTAAAAAAATCCACTTCCTTTGTTTGGTTCTACAAAAGGAGGAAGGAAAATTTTGAAGAGCACTGCTACGTATACGGAATGGGTACTCAGAATATATACATAATTCAAAATTGAACGGTGCAGATTCACTTCAACTAAATCTGAACTGTTCAATTTTGAATTATGGGTACCCATTTCTGGGTATCTAGACTTTCTGAATTTTGAATCTCCTACTTAACTTTCCTCCCATTTTCTCCTCAATTTTCCATCTAATTTCATTCTTAATTATTTTCGCTTATTTTCTCTTTCCTTCCCTGACTTCCAAACAGAGCCTAAAGATCAACCATTTCGTTAACATCGTGATTTGTGGTGGACTGGATGTGGAAAATTTTTTGGTTAAAAAAAGAAGGGATTATATAATTCTGTGTATAAATTTTAAATTATTTGATGTGGAGAAATTGAAAAATTATACACGTAATATATTACTTGTACACAAAAATTGCACGTTTTTTATCGTAGGGGAGGGGACACTAAAAAGGAACGGTTGTATGCTATACTAAATTATTTAACGCTTCTTTTGATTGTACTAAATTTCACCCCAAACTCTAGCTAGACCATGGACAAACTATAGACCATAAAATTGTGGCGCACTAATGCACAATGTCATCAATTTATTCATGTTCGGTCGCATGTGTCTGAAAAAGATCCCGAGGCCGAGGTAGCATTGCAAGTGCTGAGCGGTCGGCCAACTCGGCCTTGGAATCCACCTTGCAAGGTCACATGCTGCCAACCATGAAATTGATCGGTGATACCACATTACCACATTAACGCGCAGGAGAATTAGATTTTACGAAATAATAATGTTGGCAGGGTGGTGTCCCAAGAATCTCTCACACGTCTTTGCTTTCTATACGAAGGGTTTAAACTTTTGTTTCTCCCATGCTTAGTTGTGTTATAGTTTGTGAACACAAGAAACAGAATGAACTCATCAATTGTGAGAGACCTGTGGAAGGAACTTTTGGCTGCATCACATCTCAAGCATATTAATGCCGCCCATTGTAGATTGACCACTGGATCAAATGGACTGTGATCTAACGGCGACAAAATTGCCAGAAATATCGATATTCGAACCTTTATGCATTTGATTGACCTGATCTGAGCTAATTGTCTTCTTGAAGGTTTGTAATTTTGACTGTATTTAAGGAAGAGAACATCATGGATCTGATAGCTTAAATTGGCCACATTTGTCTTTTTTGTACTTTCTGCAAAGAACAAAGTGTCAAAAGAAGAAGAAGAAAAGGAAACGTCTATTGATCTTATTTGCATCCGGGTTAGTATTTCTCTACACATCTGAGACTGAAATGCATAAATTTGAATCCTAAAATAGTAGCATTCTGGAGATATCTGAATTTTTTCAAATGCCCTATTACAGTTCGGGAAAAATCAACTCGCCTACATATGTTCTGTTTTTTGCTCTGCTCGTAAATGGTAAACGAAACGATTGGTATTCAAATCCAGTCGGAGAATTCTAGCAAAAAACCGGAACTCAAACTAGTTGTAGGCATAAAGCAAGGGAATTTTGTAATCCCCTCGACCATATTCGTTCACCAAAACAACACGAGCTTCTTTTGGCACTTCAATCAGCAGCAGATGTTCTTCAATAAGCAGTAGATGTTCTTCAACCGCTCCATACTTCAAGATCTTCTTATCTGGGCATGTGCACAGTATGCAATTAAAACTCAAAATTTATTGCATTTTTCTACATAACCAACATCAAGAAAGGAGGGCCAAAAAAATAACAACTTTGTAGAGAAAGTCGCCTTCACTTTGTAGTTATTGGCGTGAACGAAAGATGTGAAAAATATAAATTTGGCTTATCTACTATTTTAGTTCCTACAAAATACACCAAGTTTCAATTTTATCCTTACAAAATATTTTGTGTCAATTTCGTTCTTATAGTTTCAAACGAATTTCAATTTTGCCCTTCCGTCAAATTAATGACGGAAAATGCTTATGTGGCAAACGGAAAACGCTTAAAATACCAGAAAAATGTTTAAAATACCGGAAAAAATTATTATT
>JAXBDA010004743.1:0-27445 GCA_036023075.1 Gaultheria prostrata
ATTTTTGATTTTCTGGGTTTCCTTTATTTGAACTGAAGAAGAAGAAGAAGGGTAGATATGGGAGAGAGGAGATGAGGGGAAAATCTGAAAGGAGAATGGGAAAATGAGAATGCGAAAAGGAAGGGAAGGGAAGACCTGTTTCACAAATTATGCTCCTAACCCCCAAAATGAAGAATGAGTTCTCTGGAATGAGTTTTGGGAATTTGGTTCCCAAACAGCCAAAATGCCAAACCAACAATGGGAAAATGAGAAACCCAGTCGGCCAAACACCCTCTGAGTACTTCCTCCGTTCCTTTTTAAGTGTTTTATCTAAAAAATTTAATTATTTCTTTCACATTAACTTTTACATCTACTTTCAATTACTTATCATTATCAATATAATAATATCCACTAACTTTTTAAAAAGGAATCTACTTTTAAGGGCAAAATAGGAAATTTATCCACTAACTTTTCAAAACAGCCCAAAATGAAAATGTACACATTATAAAAGGGACGGAGGGAGTAAATCATGGCATTTTTAGAGCTTTGTTCCTGTCCCTGACTAACCGTCTTAGTGTGAGTTTGGATGGGTTTTGAAAAGAAAATTTTGAGAATTTTTTTTGAGATAGTGTTTTGTTGGGTTTTTTTAAAGGAAGAATAATGAGTTAATGATTGGAAAAAGATAGATAGAGAATGAGAATAATGAGTGGAGTGAAAAATGTTTAAAATGATTGAAAAAATAAAAGATTCTTTTTGAAAAAAAATTTAAAAATGAGAGAAAATTGGAACCAAACAAAGCCAAATTGCCTTTTTGAATTAATGTATTATTATGATACAATAACATATTTTGTAAAACATGATAAGTCAATTTTAAGAAAGAAAATGCTAATATGTGCCCATTAGGCACACGTTAAAGTTCAAAAATGTATTGGAATGTGTGAAAAATATATAAGAATTTGTGAAAGTGTATTGAAAAGTGTAGAAGATGTATTGGAATGTGTGTTTTATTTGTTTGTTTGCTTGCTTATTGTGTGTCCATTGAACACACGTTAGCAAGACTCTTTTAGGAATAAGGAGGTGTTCTACTAGAGAGTTTTTTTTTTTTTGTTTTTTACGGCTTTTTATGTGATGTATTACTATGAGATAGTGATTGGTTCGATTTTATGAATAAGCTAGCGTTTTGACTTTCTTAACTCAATGGAATGAGGCCTGAGTCAAAAATTGAAACAAGCTCTTATTTTACATAGACAAAAATACCCTCGCTTTCATTTTAATTTTTACTTGAATTCATCCCCATTTTCCTCACCCAGTCGTAACCATTTTAGGTTCTAGTTTGGTAATATAGGGACTAGTAATTTTATATAAGTGCAATAATTGGTTATAGAAAGAAAAAGTAATATAGAACATATCATTATCACGCATTCGTTATTTATTACGGTGGTAGGGGGTGTTCCGTCAAAGGTGGCTTATTAATTTTTTAATTTTTCACGACTTTTTATGTGATGTATTATGAGAAACTGACTTATTTGGAAAACCACAATAAACTAACTTTTTAACTTTTTGAATTAGTGAAATAGGGTCTTAGTTTGGTTAAACAAGGAGTTATATCTCTAACAAGAAAGACTTTTAGCAAGATAAAACAGTGTCACTTATTCGTGATCATTCTGGTGCTAGTTTGGCCATATAGGGAGCAAGTTTATTCTTTTTCGAACACGGCGATGCGTACAGATTGGTCGCGTACGCATCGTGTACGAACAAATCCCGACCGTTCGTGCCAACAAATCAACGATCCGGATTTTAAAGTCTTTATTAACGGTAATAGAGCTCTATTACCGGTAATAATTACTTTAAAATCCGGACCGTCGAAAATACTTTTGGAAAGTTGAAATGCACCGTCCGTGCATGATACGTACACAGACGTGCGTACGCGTATCTTTTTTGTTTTTTTTCATAGGTGCAACAATTTGTAACATAATTAAGGAGCAGGTAATTTCAAACTAGAGACTTCGGGTATATCCGTATATATGTTACGCACACTTTTGATTCCGGATATGTGCAAGTAGAATTTTCCTTGCCATGCACTAGGAGTCTAGGACTGCTCAAAAAATCTGTCGAATCGTGAAAATCATGGATCGATGATCTGGACACGGATTCAAAAATTAAAAATCGTAACTCATAGTCTGGATACAAATTTCCATTTTGAAATTGTCAAAAACGGAACTAAGATTTCACATACAAGGAGGCCATAACATGGACAATGAGATTTTAAAATTTCAATGTTCAAGAAACTAAACATTTCAATGTCTAAATACTTCCCCAAACAATATCTAGGTAGGTTCTCTTTTTTTGTTTTTTTATTTCAGCAAAGAGAAATCTTTTTTTTTTTTTTACGGCAAAAGAAATTTTCTTAATCTTTGAAAACGTATTATAAAGATTAAAAGGGGCCGAAGCAAGACAAACATTGCCGCCACGGACCCAAAAGGAAGAAAACAACAGGTTAACAAGAAATCAACCAGAAAAAAGCAGGTAAACGGGAAAACAAGCCTAAAACCGCACCAAACGTTTACACCCCATCCTTGCAAAAAAAAAAACAGCTGCTGCAAACACCTAAAAGCACTACTCAAAGATAAGATCTCCGGATACAACAAAATATGAGCTCCAAAAACAAACAGAAGTATTTTTATAGCAACAAAAGAAAATACAAGTATAAATTTTGAGATCAAACGTTAAGATAGCAATAATAGCAGGCACCGGAGCAAGAAACAACATGAGCATAGAAGTATTTTTATAGCAAAAAGAGAAAATACAAGTCTAAATTTTGAGATCAAACGTCAAGATAGCAACAATAGCAGGCACCGGAGCAAGAAACAACATCAGCATAAATAGTCGGAGTTCTATTTTTTTTCAAGGAAAATACTAATCTCCACCAAATAAGTAAAAAGTGCATGCATATATATCCGAGAAAAGTGCATTAACAACTGTGAAAATATATTGATATTTTCGTAAAATGTGTATTAATATCTGAACTAGTTTGTCATTATATGCATATTTTCCCCCACCTATTGTTATTAGAGCCTTGTGGAGTTGCCAGATGAGATTTGGAGTAGATTTGATAGCAATTTCGCCAAAGGGCCTTCACCCACCATGGAAACTTTTACCATTAAAATTTAAGAAAAAGCTGAATAATTCTACGGAGTTTCTGATGAGGGGAGGCCTTGGCCTCCCAAAGCCCCAACCTAGTTCCGTTTTGGAATCCGTGAGTTAACCAAACCAGACCGAGAGATATTTATTACTATACATATATAATTTTATCACTAAAAAAATATTTTTAACTGTTTTAGTATTTGAAAGTACTGCACTTGAAAATATAAATTTGATGTTATAAAAAGCTATATTTGTTGTAGTGTGTTCATTTGCTTTCGCGATTGGAAACTGGTTCGAAACCTTGAACCGAAATAAATGTAGTACTTAATCCAATTTCAAAGTATTGCATGAGGTAATGCTTTATATAATGTAATGCTTTATATTGATTTGGGTACTTGTACTGATCTCAATTGTTGGCTCTTTATAATTTGTGTTTGAAATCAAAATCGCACAATTTGTCAGGAATATTGAGTAAATCATTCATGTAAAAATTTAAATTAATTGGATATTGATAGTCATTTGTTCGGATACTATTTGTATGGATAGCCAATATCATTCACTATAACACAAATTTGTCTCAACTGTGTGTCTACCAATCTCTAATGATCATAATTTTTTGTAAAAATAATGTGGTCAACATTCTTAAAAATCATGCAAATCATGTTTTGTTCGTATACGGATTACATTTTCTAAAAATTATAACTCGCAAATTAGAATTGAATTCGTGAAACCAACCCAATCCGGACCGTTAGCGGGCCCTAATGCAATCGGTTGTTTCCAAAAAAGTGTACCATGAATCCGGGAATATTGCTTCCTTTCCCACTGGAATGCAAATTTCCTGCTTCAACAAAACTTCTGAAATAAACTGTACCTTTTTAGCCACTTGCCATGATTTCCAATTGCAAGGCTAGCCCTCGCGACCAGCCACCCAACACGTAGTAGTATTTGAGTGTAGTGTAATGTATTGTAATTAAGGCCTCATTCCATTAACTCAAATAGCCAAAAGTTAATTTTTTATATTTTTCGAGACATGTTATTCTTTTACAATATATTACATAAAAAAATACAAAAAATCAATACATTTTTCAAATTCTCACATAAAAAATCAAAAAACAAAAAAAATTAAGTTAGCAAAACACCTCCTAAATCACAAGGGGTTTGGTCATCCTCATCCCCATGTGGCTTAACAAATCACACGGGGAAGTAAAATGACTGTCAAATCGCGAAATCATTCTAAATCAATCAAAATTGAATTGTTTGGTTGGTTTTTTTAGCGTTAGTGGTTTGGTCCTGATTTTTAAAAATTATAAACCGTGTAAAGTGTTTGGTCTAAGGATTTACCTTGATGGTTATAGTTCCAAACCGATCCGAACCGTATATTTTATACATGTATAACTTATTTAGATACACTAAATTTTTTCCCATAGTCAATAAATTTCCTAATCTAATGCTCTATTCCACCACCTTATTCTTCCACTTCCTATACTAATTCTTAAACTTGTATATCTTCCCATAATTTCAATACCCTATCGGTTTGGGCTTAGGCTGGGTTCCCCATAAGATTTTATGGGAAAAATTCCACAAAATCAACTGGATGATTTTATGGGATTTCATATAAAATCTTATGGCAAACCCTATCTTAATTAATTAGTCAATTTATTTCCTAATCTTTTTCCTTGGTAACTAATTTACTAATTCAATACTTTCTTCCCTGGCCTTATCCCTTCACTACTTACTTTTAGTATTATACTCTTCTTTAGTTGGTTGATGCTAGTGAGTTTTTGTAATTTTAATACTATAAGTTTTGAAAGGGTAATTTAAATAGTTTTTTTTAAAGGGTACTTTAAATAGTTTATAGAGATGATGCCTCAATTTCAAGTGAACCGTGGTTCAAAACCGAAACTGAATCATATTTTTATAGTTTGGATTAGTTTGGTTCTATGAATTATATGGATTGATTTGGTTCTCCAAATTCATAATCCGCAAGTAGTGGCTTAGTTCTTGGTTTACTATAAAATCGGATCGATCCAGTCCATGCCCACGCCTAAAGTAGAGAGCAAATGTTTAAAAATTATTCAACACCAGTCTTGCTACTCTAACTTAACAATTTAAAATAGAGAGCAAATGTTTAAAAATTCTTCCACACCAGTCTTGCTACTCTAACTTAACAATATGTTTTTGCTACAGTGACTTAACAAGGAAGAGGAGGCATATATTCACTTAACAAAGCAAAAAAAAACCCATAAAATTTGTGAAGAAATAGAAGGTGGGTGGTATTTGAATAGAAAAATAGGAATAGAGTAGAAAGTCAGATTTTGTAAGTTTTTTAAAAAGTGACTTGCTAAAGTATAAAATATGTTTTTGAGATTACATTTGCTGCAAAATTTAGTGTTCCTGATAAGAATGCTCATAAGTGGGTATGAGAACATAATGAGTGTTCGTACATTGAGATTTCATGGAGGTCAATTTCAAGTCTTGTGTCTCACCAGAGGGTTTGCCAATTCGTTAACCTTAGAACTCTGAAATTAATTGATATGCGAGCAAGTGACTAGATATCCAGTTATTAAAAAGAAAAAGAAAAAAAAAGGAAGTGGAATTAACAAGTAAAAGGAGAATAGGAGTTTTATCCCATTCTTTACATTTCAGCGTTTATCTTACCCGTGGGACATTTATGATTTGATTGACCCAATTACTTCGACAAAGGAGAGGGTGTGATATCAATTTGTTTTTCTCTGAGTTATTTCTTCCTAATTCAATGATAATAAAAATCAACTTCTTTTTATTTCATTTTTTACCCGTTGTAACAAAATTCAGGCTGAATTTTCATTAAAAACATTGTCTTTTCACTATAACAAAAAATGGGTTTAATTTCTGCTAAATAATTAATTTTTTAATCTATGCAAAGGAATGACTTGTAAGGAAATATTGAAAATACTATATTGCAAACTTAGCATCAATATAACTAGCACTTGCTACATACTAGTATTCTTTTGGGCTCAACAAGCGAGTTTGGGTCAACTTACGGGTATCTCGACTATTTTCTTTTCGGTCCTGTTAAAGGCAAGCTACCCATGCCGAGACTAAAAAATTACTACTTTCTTGCAGCCTACCCCGAGAATCGAACTTTGGCCACTTATGTGTGTAGCAAATCAACCAGCCTACAAGAATAATCTTTGTGGCTTTTTCATACTATTGGCGTCTATCCTATCCCTATCCACCATCACCATGTATACATCAGTTTCAATATTTTTATCTCAGTAGGATGTCAATAAGCTAAGAAAAATATATTAAAACACTTACTACTTCAATGCTTCTTTTTTTTTCTCCCTTCCTCCAAAATTTTTAATCCATTTTTGGCAAGGGTAATATTTTTAAATTACTTATATTTTTCAATCTATAATATTTTCTATAATTTCAAAAAAAATTCTTAATAGAAAAATCAAAAAATTATCAAATAAGATTCATATTACATATATTCAATCTTTTACATTTGAAAATATAAATAATTTTTTGAGGTGTGAATAGCCAAGTGAACAAAAAATTTGAGACAAATGAAGTACTCTTTAGTAAGGCCCCATTCCACTAACTCAAAAAAGCTAGTTTATTCCTAAAATCGAGAAAATCACTCTATTACAATACATCACATAAAAAGCCGTGAAAAGTCAAAAGGCCAAAAAAATCTCTTAGTAGGACACCCCTAATACACGTAACACATTCACATTTTTTAACACTTTCACACATTTCAATTTAATTTTTGAATTTTAAAGACAGCCCCTTGGCAGATTTATAGCATTGTTAAGTCGTTTTGTTTAGCGTACTGTTTTTAACTATCTATAGCACTGTCTTCACTTTTCGGGTGTTTTGGCAAAAAACATAAACCAGTTCTTTGGTTTATTCATTTTGTCTTTATTAAAAAAAAATCGCAAATGTTAGATTTGCGTCAAATTTTTGTGATTTATTGGTTCCTCTCGACGAGACGAATCTATAAAGTATAAAATTATGGTCAAAACTAATTTTTTTTAATAAAACGAAAAATACGTGGTTTATTGGATTAATTTTGGCTTTATTAATTTTTTTTTTTACATTTCACCATAATTTTATACATTTTAAATTCTTCTCATCGAGACAAACCAATAAACCAGTAAAAATAGACGCAAAACAAACAAATGCGAATTTTTTTTGAATAAAAACAAAATAAATAAACCAAAAAATTAATTTTTAATTTTTTTTTGCCAAAGGAGACCTCATCTCGATGAGGAACCTTAAGTACTCTTTTACTCCATTATTCGAGAAATCTCATTTATTACTAAATTTTACTCAAGTTCTTAACTTGGTCAACCTGAGAGGAGTGATGATGAACTGAACCAATCAGCAGACGACACGTCACTGTCGAACCACAGTGTACGGGAGTGGTAGAGATTTTGTCTGGTTGCAGCTGTCTCGGTGATCAGTTGGCCCTGGGTACGTAGAGGAGAGACTTTTTTGCACAGAGGCAGGCAATGGGTGGGTCAGAGAAGCTGGGGGTTCAATTCCTTAAATTTGTTTGGCCTTTTCTTTGCTTTGTCCGTTTTCCTTTTGGTGAAAAAACTCCTTCTTGTACCCCCACCACCCCATGTGTAGTTATGATTATTCATTTTTACACCTTTGACCAAAAATCATACTCCCTCCGTCCCTTTTATAGTGTGTACATTTCCATTTTTTATTGTCCCTTAATAACTGCGTGTTTTGAAAAGTTAGTGGGTACATCTCCTATTTTGCCCTTAAAAGTAGATTCCTTTTTAAAAAGTTAGTGGGTACGTATTATTATATTGATAAGGGTAAGTAATGAAAAGTAGATGTAAAAGTTGATGTGAGAGAAAAATAGTTGGAATTCCCATGTAACACACTTAAAAAGGGACGGAGGGAGTACAAATTAGGGGTTATAGTCTTATAGACATGCTAGAACAAACGAAAAGAAATTATATACTAAAATATAACTGGAAAACTAGTTTCTAAATCGGCCAATCCCTACGTCGTCTTCCATGATAAAGTGACGAACTGATTGAGGGGAATTCCTCCATAGCCATCAGTTTGCTTCATTTGTCCAGACCCTAGATGTGCGAGATGATCTGCATTTTTGTTTGCGTCCCTCTAGATGTGTCTAACAGTGAATTCCGTTCGGTGCGGAAGGAATCTAGCGTCCATTGCTAGGCCATGTTGCGGGTGCTTCGTTGTGGTGTCTTCGACACTCTTTTGTGCACGCGCGATTTTTCATTAATTAAGGTTATCCATCTCAATGTGTCTCTCTTAGTCTTATTTTCCATATATTTCAAAAAATATGAGTTTAACTTTTTCAAGTAGTACTTGATTGTCAATTAAATGCACTTCTTTTCTTTTTCGACGATTATTGGTGTGACTAGGGAATTCACAATAAATTTCTCTCTTGCGATCTGACCCCAAGAGATTGCCAAGTTTCGAACTCGAGACAGCTTAGTTTATAACTCATCCACGCTGAGATTAGGTTATTTCACCACATAAGCTAATTACCCTTTGGTTCAATTAATTGAACTTCTCATATTTATGAGTATTGTCTTACTGGCCGACAAGAAACACAACTCCTCCCTCTCCAAAATTAACCCTACCTCGAACAATTTTCTTACAAGTATATGGCCACGGGTTAATCGTCGCCAATTGCAAAATTTCATTAGTCCTTCAAATCATAGGAGGTCTAGAAGCTATCCATAGCCGTAAACCCCAAATGCCTTTGCCGAGGCTTGAACCCTGGTCTCGTTTGTGGGAGAACCAGGAGATAACTGCTGGGCTATAAGTCTTTGGTTCACTTACTACAATTGACAATATTGACTTTTGCTGCAAAAAAGAAAAAAGCCCCCCACATTGCTCTACCCCTTTGTTGAGCGGTGATGGCGTGCAGTTTTCCCTCGACTTCTTTCTCCATGTAGAGAGAAGGGAAAGAAGTCTAGTGGGTTAAGACTTGTTATATTTCATTGTATAGCTACAAAAGCCTAACTAAATGAAAGTGTCTCTGAATGAGATTGTTGACGTAGTCGCTTGTAGTTTAATCCTTTTTATTTTATTTTTATTGTCGAGACTATCTTGTTGTTCCGCACTTCCATCCATGTATCTAAGTACAAGATCGAAAAGAATGCACCCGAGTGTATGATTGTGAATATCTATTGTGACGTTTCTTACTCTGGTCAGTCATTGTAATCCAATTCTGAATAAATACACCCAGCAATTGAAGGGGAAAAAAGAAAAGAAAAAATAAGGATCAAGCCTTGGGCCCTTAGGCTAGCCAGCCCACTAGAGGCAGCAATATTAGCAAGTCCTTCCTGCCCAGTTCTAATAGTGGATCAGGCCCTAGTAGGGCCCGTGCACTTTCGGCCTAATAACTGATCAGGCCCAAATCTGACCGGCCCGCCCACGATGTGTTCTCCCCTTCGTCTTCTTTCTCAACCATCAGTTACAGCACAAGAACGTGAAAAAATTCTCAATCTTTCATTACCAGAGTATGATTCTGATTTCGGATCGATCCAATTGAGAGAAGCAAATGTTGAGAATTGCTGTGAATAGACTTTTGCCTTCTTCTTCTTCATCGTTACGTTTGAATTACACGGCAATGGCGACAATGTTAGCCAGCGACGGTAATTGCATCACTACTCTCAATAGCAACGCCCCTTCTCGGAGTTCCACCTCAGATTCGCCTTTTTCTTCGTCAGATTCAGGTCATCAGTCAGTCTCTCTCTCTCTCTCTCTCTCTCTCTCTCTCTCTCTCTTATATTTCTTTGAATTGAGGAGCAAATTTTTCATCGACACCTGCTGTTTATGACACTTTCATGAATTTGGTGGTTTTTTTTTTTTTTTTCACTTGAAGCTGGTAATGGTGCCGTCTGCAACCCTAGGTTAGATTTTTAAATCATTGGCTTAACAAATTATAATAAATGGTAAAACTCTTTGTTATAGCCTCACATTATTGTTTGAAAAATATACACACTTGCATGCACATTCCTCAACAGTAACCACAAAAATCAGTTCATATACTAGCTATGACCCGAAGAAACCCACTGTGGGGAGAAAGTGAGGAAAATGTTAGCTAGAACTAGAAGTGATTGATAGGTGCTGCCTGGTGTATTGAGATGCTTCTTTTATGCATCCACTGATCGGTGGGAATTGAATTATGTGAAGCCCGCCTCCAATTTTCGTACGAATGAAATTGGCGGGACAAGGTTATTTGGAGGGGTATCTTGTGTAATTGAAAGAATAGGGTTTGGATTCTTTTGTTCATTCATGTTTTATCAACTTTAAATAAGCAAAAAGCTTCAAATTGGAGCTTAAGATAATCTAGTTTTTTCGGGTCAAATAAGTTAGAAAAACTAAATAAGTGATTTGTTCGTACTCCATTGTTAACAGATACCCTTAATTAGTGTCTTTGAGCTACCTCATGGTGTTTTAATTTCTCCAAATTGGTGGTTTCATGTCTTCTTCTTTCTCTGTTGACTGTTGAGATGCTTCTGTGTATAAAAAAACTGGGGCATGTATATTGGTTTGAACCCTGCATCCCAGTTTTACGGTGTTAGGTCACCACTGGGCATTGGCATTTGATGCGTCTCTATGAGCTCAAACTCCAAGCCTCCTCTAGAAACCTACTATTTAACCACTTCGGCTATGCTTGAATTCTTGTTAACATACTAACATCCTTCCTCTATAGAAGAAATTTACACTTAAAAACAAAGGAAAATTGTTTGAGAGAGAGGTATTTATCTTTGAGCTAAGTTGATGAAAATAGCGTGCCTCCGTTGTAATGTTAAAACAAAAGATGGGGAATGTCAAAAGGAAAAAAAAGAAAAAACAAAATGCTAAGCAGTGTTTCGAAGGTGCCGCAGACTATTTCAACGTGTAAAATGGGACTTTTTTGGCTTACAGTATATCTTGAATCACTCGGGAAAATTCGGGTCCAGGACAATGGTTCATGCCCTTAACAAACTAGGGTACTTCATCTGTTCAGAAAAATCTTTTAACATACTACAAAAGTAGAAACTTTTCCAATTCTCTACTTCATTTCTGTTTTCAAACGTTGCACACAAAACATTCAGTCATAGTATCTGCCAGGTACATAGTTTTTCCTATACCATTTCATAGGTCTTGCGGTTCTTTACTCTTTTTCCAGGTGGTTCTGTGTAGATTCACACTCTTTTGTGGAATAGTTTGCATTTGAAGCTTTTTTGCCCTTATAGTGATTCTCCTTCCTGGCACAGTCCTATCAGGTCATCAGGTGATTGTCCATAATCTTGAAGCATGCAAACTCTCTTCTAACATAAGAGCTGCAATTGGAACCCACGGTACTATTATTAAACTTGGCTATGGAATGCACCGGAGTCTCATATCATCTCTCATATTAGTATACATATCTTGTGGTTGCCCCAATCTTGCCAGTCAGCGTCTCAACGAAATACCCTGTTGGGACTTTGATCTGATCTCTGCCAACTTGATTATTGTGGCTTTTATGAAGATAGGAGAAATTGATATTGCCAAGAAGGTATTTCATGACATGCCTGTCCGTGATGTAGTCTCATGGAACTCAATGATTGGCGGTTTTGTGAAAAATGCACGCTTTGAGGAGGCTTTAAGGATGTTCAAGTTGATGTTGAGCTTAAATAATGAACCAGATGCATTTACTTTTGCATCTGTTATTAAAGGGTGTGCACAACTAGGAGCCCGTGATCATGCTCAATGGATACATGGTTTACTGACTGAGAAGCAAATTGCAATAAATTACATCTTGGGTTCTGCACTTATAGTTATGTACTCAAAATGTGGAAGAATTGAAACTGCAAAAGAGATTTTTGAAACTCTTCAAAGAAATGACGTATCTGTTTGGAATGCCATGATTAATGGTCTAGCAGTTCACGGGCTTGCTTTAGATGCCATTGCAATGTTCTCGCGTATGGAGTTGGAAAAGGTTTCACCTGATTCTATAACTTTTGTCAGTATTCTCACTGCCTGTAGCCATTGTGGGTTGATTGAACTGGGTCGCAAATACTTCGATTTGATGAGAAGTTACTCGATTCAGCCACAGCTTGAGCATTATGGAGCCATGGTTGATCTCTTGGGTCGAGCTGGCCGTCTAGATGAAGCTTATGCTGTAGTTGAAGAAATGCCAATGGAGCCTGATGTTGTTGTCTGGAGGGCATTTCTTAGTGCTTGTAGGACTCACAAGAATTCTCACATGGGCGAAGTTGCTTTTAAGAAAATTGAAACTCTTAAGAGTGGGGATTACGTTTTACTGTCAAATATTTATTGTTCTGCTAACAAGTGGGATAGTGCTGAGAGAGTGAGAGACACAATGAAAAAGAATAGAGTTCGGAAAAATAGTGGAAAGAGTTGGATTGAGATGACAGGTATCATTCATCAATTCAAAGCTGGAGATCTATCACACTTGGAAAGAGAAGCAATATACAAGGTGTTGGAAGGATTGATTCGGAGGATCAAAATGGAGGGATTTATTCCTTCAAAAGAGCTGGTATTGATGGACATTTCTGATGAGGAAAAGGAGGAAAATCTGAATTACCACAGTGAAAAATTGGCAGTAGCATATGGGATCTTGAAAAGTAGCCCAGGTACGGGGATCCAGATTACAAAAAACCTCCGGACTTGCCTTGACTGTCATTGTTGGATGAAAGTTGTTTCAAAAATACTGCACAGGGTTATAGTTGTGAGGGACCGGATCCGTTTCCATCGGTTTGAGGATGGTGTGTGTACTTGTGGAGATTATTGGTAGCCAACTTTGAGGTACTTTGGTAAAATGAATTACCTTAAATTGACATTGGAATGCATGCATTAATGCTATGCAACAAAGGAGATAGGTTCATAATTGGATTTTCAAAGGTCATTGAGATGTAAACGGGATAGATTTTTGCATATTGACTCCAGTGAATCTTTTTACTGCTGCAGTGGCAAGTTAATGCGCAATCAAAATTGTTAGCATGCAAAGTTAATTATCAGTGACCAAATGCTATCACTAGGGTTTGTTTCTGTGGTTGTATAAGCTGAACCAATGATGCCAAATATGGGGGAATAGCGCCAGCTGAGATTAGATCATAAGCAGATTAGAGCGAGGACGATAGTTTTGGCATTATTGGGATTCAAGGGTGTTCGTCATATAAGCCAATGCTTCTGGACCCAAATGAAGTCACACGAGATGCCCCAAACAACGCCAAGGTAAGCACAATTATTGTGCTTTGCATGGTGGTTATAAACTTATAATGCTATGAATTTTCTTGCTCTTACCAAACTTGGTTATGAGCTGAATCAGCTGATTGCTGATATGTGTTCGTGATGGTGTTGCCTATTTTTTCCTTACATATAGCTCATTTCTGAGCATTATATCTTGACTCAGAATTTCTTGTCCATAGGCCGTTAATTCTTTCTAGACTAGAAGTTCTTGGCAAGTTTCCAGCTAATGAGCAAGAATTCAGTTTCACCTTGGTAGGTCGTTTTTCACACCTAAAATAAATAATAAAACAAAATAATTACTACTACTCAAACAAATAGTGGTAAGTATTCCGAGTATCATCCTCAGGGATTAAAAGGCTAAGATGCAACTATTTCAATCAATTTTTGAATTAATTCGAGAAAAAGAGATATGAGTTTGAGTTCTAAAACTATCTAAATAATTAAAAGTAAGAAAGATGGTGAATTAAACAATTTTGGAAAAAGGTCTTAGGGTTTCGAATCCACCCTAACTTCGCAACCAAGTAATTATATTAATTTAGAAAAAACAATTACCGAAACGACAATCACTTGCTAAAAGCTACAAGCCCTAGCAATATCGACAAGAAAATAGCATGCGATTGAAAACCGGGCATAACCTAGCTTCGGTTGGTACGAATTGTCTTCGATTCTATAACTAATTAATCTAGGCACCTCGTCTTCCCTAGGCATAGACTATCCTAATTCGCAATTCCAGGCGCCAAGAAAATTATTGCACAACTATGTATTTGCAATCACAAAAAACAAACACATAACACTAGATAGGAAAAATAAGATCGAACCATAAAAATAAGTCCCAAAGTTATACAACCGTCGTTTCGGTAATCAAAATCCAAAATTAATATAAAAACAAAGTTACTTGGTTAGGGTTTCATCTACACCCTAAGAAGATGATTAGTTGCTCATGAGTAGGAGAGAATCAGAAGATGTTGGTTTAGTCTCCATCGTCAAAGAGTAGCAACTTCGTGTACAGCTTGAATGCCGAATGCCGCTGCTGCCCCGTACGTTGAAAGCTCTCTGTCGAATCCCAATTGCACGTTAAGTGCTGGCTGCCCCAATTCCGAAACTCGTATGCGTGGTATCCCCCCTGCCCAAGGTTACTTCCTTCTTTATATATTAATATAATATGTGCCTCACCTCGTGTCTTATTCTCCAAGTCTAGCCGACCTCTGTCTTGTTTAACCCTACTGCCTTATTTTTTTCATGTGTACCGAGTAATCTAATTGGTGGTCCATGATCCACCATCAAGCATGGGTTATTAAACTCAGTTTGTTGGGTGGCCCATTAGACGTGCAAATCCAAAGTCCAAACTTCCATCACGTAGTAAAATGATTGGGTGCTTCTCGTTGTTGTTTTCCATCTTAAGCTTGGTCCACAAATTAATTTGATCACGGGCCCTGATTCAAGAATAAGTAAAATCCAACTTTTGCGCTTATTATATCAAAACCTCTAGGTATCTACAAAAACACGCAAACAAAGTATTATACTCCAGATAACAAAAGAAATGAACTTAGCAAGGATAAATTAGGGTGCGCTGATATGTACATTTACGCGCCTATCACCCCTTTGAGTTTTGCTTTTCATATGAGTACAATCGGAGTTATACAATTGTTCTTTAACGGGCATTCAGCAAGGTTTTACACCTCCATTGGGAGAGTTGCTTTCTTAAGAAGTTTCTTAAAATCTTATGGGAAAAATCTGTTAGATTTCAGAGAGAATGAAAGACTGATCTTATTTCTGAATTTCTGAACTTGTGAATTACAATGCTCATAGAGCTCTTAAATAGAAAACCTAGACTAGAATATCTCACCTACCAAAACATGCCTAACAAAACATGCCTAACTTGCCTAACAAAACATGCCTAATAACATGCCTAACATGTCTAATATAAAGATATACAATCATGCCTAATATGCACATGTTACATATGATACACAATATATTATATTCACACCCCCCCTCAAACTCAGGATGCGAGCCCGGAGAGCAACGTGAGTTTGCCAAGAAAGTAACGAAGCCAAATGGTGCAATAGGGCCGAACCATTGTCAATGCCAATACCAATTTGCGCTGAACCGTTGTCAATACCAATCTGCACTGAACCGTTGCCAATACCAAAGCCAAACGATTGCAAATTTTGAAGATTTCAGAGACACTACAGACTGGGTGGAGAGAGAGAGAGAAGATAGACCCACTGTTCAGAAAATTAGAGAGACTTAAGGGGGGACAAAAACAGATTCAGATTTTCTAGAGGGAGACCGATAAACAAATTTCAGAGTAATCAGAGGGTTCAACAGATTCAGAGGGTTCAGAAAGGTCAGAAGGTTCAGATTGAGGTGCAGAAGGGACCCCAAGATTTGAACCCCAGTTCCAGCAAACAGCAAGGAAAGAGAGAAAAGAGAAAGACCCATATTCTAAAACAAAGAGAGATAAAGAGACTGAGACAGACAGAGGGGGAGATTTAGATTTCAGGTTGACGTAGGGAAACCAAAGAATAGACGCAAACTCATAACTGATTGTAGAAACAGAAAGGTACAGAGCCAAAGTCAGAAGGTCAGAGAGTTCAGAAGGCTCAGAAAGTTCAAATTTCAAGAGGTTTAGAGAAGATGCAGAAGGTTCAGAAGGTGAACAGAGGTCCAAAAAAAGTTCAGAGGTGCAGAGTTCAAACAGAGTGCTAAGTGACAGAGGGAGAGAGAAGATTGATGCAGAATAGAAAGAGATGCTGACAAAGTTCCAGCAAGGGTTGTTGGAGACTGACGGAGCTCCGGCGAGGGTGCCAGAGTGCAGAGGAGTGCCTCACAGATCAGATTGAAGGAAGAGATAAGAGAAACAGAGGTCTTCGAAGGCTGACTGAGCTCCGGTGAGGGCCGCCGGAGTCTGGTGAAGTTCCGGTGAGGTCACCGGAGGCAGGTGAAGGTCTGGCATGATGCTGCTTGCTACTGTGTTGCTGCTGGATGTTGTTGCTTCTGAATGCCACTGCTGTTGATTGCTACTGCTGCTTGCTATTGCTCAAAGAGAAAGGGAGAGAGAATGCTGACTGATGGAGAAACAGAGGTGGGACTGATACAGGATCAAAACCTGCTCGGATAATCGCTACAGTGGTAGTTGGAGGACGTACAGTAGTTGCCGGATGTCGGCGAGAAACAGAGATGTGCCGGTGAGGGTTGCTGGAGGCTATCGATCATGCTGTTGACTGCTGATTGTAGCTGAATGATAGAGAGAGAAACCAAGAGAGTTGCTGATCTGTTGTAGCTGGAAAGAACCAAACAGAGGGATTGCAGATTACTGATGCAGATTCATAGTGCCCGGCGGGCGGCAGCGGAACCACCCCCCGGAGAACGGATTCCGACAGGCCTAGAACTTAGGCTCTGATACCATGTTAGATTTCAGAGAGAATGAAAGACTGATCTTATTTCTGAATTTCTGAACCTGTGAATTACAATGCTCATAGAGCTCTTAAATAGAAAACCTAGACTAGAATATCTCACCTACCAAAACATGCCTAACAAAACATGCCTAACTTGCCTAACAAAACATGCCTAATAACATGCCTAACAAAACATGCCTAACATGTCTAATATAAAGATATACAATCATGCCTAATATGCACATGTTACATATGATACACAATATATTATATTCACAAAATCATACTCATCCTTGTTAAAGTTTCGTGTTCATCGCGGTTTGTGTGTATTGCTTTCTGTACCAACATTCCAAAATGGCCAAATTTGTTTGATATAAAACCCTCAGCTTTGGTATAATGACTTATTTAGCCCGTTCTACCGATCAAAACTTACCTGTGTGTGAAGCATGCTTGAAGACGGATTTCAAGCGTTAAGGGTAAACTAGTTTGCTTCCCATTTCATAGTTGTTAGAGTTTGTCCCAAATTGGTTAATTATGGCCTCCAAAACAATTATATGAGCTGAGGTGGTCTCTCTGCTCATTGCTAGTTGGCTTTGAGTTTGATGCTTTAACATGGTATCAGAGCTAGACTTTCGGAGGCTTTTGGGCAAGACTCATTTGATTGATTGCCCTATTTTTAGTGCCTTACGCGCACAATGTTTCGTTGTTCGTCGTGATCCCTATGTTATGGATTAGTTGTTTACCTCTCCACGTGTGGGTCAGGAATCACACGTGTGGGGGTTAGAGTTTGTTCCATGTTGGTAAATTATATCCTCCAAAGCCAGCGAAGAAACCATACATATTTGGGTAATGCTGTGAACGAACGCTTTACAAATTTACCCCTGGTGATGCCATCACTGTGCATTGCTAAAATAAAAAGGAATTAACCCCACCACAATATCGATGTAGAGTCTCGTGATACCTGAAGATAGCTAAAATGTCTGACGCTCCTTAATTATGATTCTTGGAGCTTCTACATAGAACATATGGAATCTTGCCAATTCAGCCAACAAAACCTTCTGAATAGCTGGTTCTACTACCTTCTAACAATTTCTCTCTGATTGATCAACACATGGCTGACACATAATATTTTGTCTGTTTTTCCTTCTAAAAAATATACTTAAGTTATGGTCTTGTACAACAAGAGGCAGGTAAAAATATTGCCTGGCTCAGATATTAATTTGCACAGTGCATGAATAGTTCTGTGGGGACTTTCCAAGAAACAGTGCTCTGATTAGCTGTCTTGTATGGGAACTAATGGTAGTTTGCCTCCATAAATCTCTGGAAGCTGGCTCTCATCGATGTCTTCTAGCAGAGTTGATTTCAGTTTCTTGTTATCGACAAATACAATCTGCGGGAGAAAGAATGGTTAATTCACCGAGGCGTTATAAATAACTTGTGCTTGCAATTGGAAACTTCGGTTGTGTAGTTGGATATAATACGTGATATCTCATATCTGACTGTGGCCAGTAACGGGACACACACACACACACCCAAAAAAGACTGGTCAGCTGGCATTAAAACAGGAAATTTCCAAAATTTACCTTCTTCTTCGTATTGTTGTCGATAAATGGATATAAAACCTTCCACAGTGCCATAAATATGTAGGGCACATGAATAAGAAACAACTTCCCAAGTCTTTCGGGGTAGTAGTCCTGCCATGTTACAAGTTGCAACAAGGTTTGGTGAAAAATAATTCTCACCCATAATAATTTCGTACTTATGGAATTGTTGATCAGATTGACCCGTGTGTTCATGCAGCCCAGTTGTTGAACTAAAAACTGACAGCAGAGATATTATCGAGTTGAATCGAATTTGAACATGCAGAATTAATCACTAATGTGTCGGACTAAACCTGTAAAATGGTAAGAGCTCCCACTAACTCACGAATATCACTGTTTGTGTATCCCCACCCTTCAAGATCAGCAATAAAGGCAAATTTTTCCTGTCCTTCTGTCATCCTAGACATCAAAGTGACATTTCAGATTTGCTGCAAATTAGGTTATGTTCTGACTTCTGAAGTTTTCTGTATGGTAGTTCCTATCTCTATCACAGAGAGAGAGAGAGAGAGAGAGAGAGAGAGACATCTTTGGGAAAGTAGTACCTAGAACACACTTTGTCGATAGAATAGACCACAAAACCTGTATACAAAGGAGGTTACTCAGTCCATATTCAGTAACTGGTTCAACTTTAAAGTCTGCTAAAAAAAGGTCTTAATTCGCTAAACAAGTAAAATACAACTCTTCATTTTTCAAAATACTCTCAGAACTGGAACTTTAATGACCGATGTGCTCGTCATAATCTAATCATCAAGAAGATATTTAAAAAGCGAGAACATACGTTTGAATTCCTCTAGACCTCCTTTCCTGGGGAAATGTTTGCCAGGAAAGGCAACCATTATCGGACATCCTGTTTTATCAGATCCTTGACTAAACACCTTCTTCTGTTCTAGGTCGGTAGCAATCTCTAATGCAGCTATGGAACCGGTTGGGACGAACGTCCGTTTCCATTTCAGGTATTTCAGGACCATAGCAGAAGCTTTCTCTATGTCTAGATCACGAGCACGAAGAAACCTTCTGATCATATACTCATCTATATCCTGCAGATCCAAAGTAACGAAATGTACCACATCATCAGTCATATAACAATGTAGCTTTCAAGTACCACAGAGACTCTATTTGTACATACTATGTATGCATTTATAATAGTGGCTTTCCAAGGTTTCAATCTTTACCTTGTTGAGTAAGTGCTTCAATACAACACCTAGCCATTCTTAACTAAGTATTGAATAGCAATCTAGGATGCTCAAGGAAGATGAATGGTAGTGGTTAACCAATGTCGTGAACGGAGAGAGAGGGTGGGAGGGAGAGAGATACAAAGCACAGATGGGTTATTTTTTCCACCCGCCTATTGCCGTATTTGTTGGGTTTGTGAAGCCCGATTAGTACTAGGCCCAAATCCCTCAGTGACGCAAAAACCTAGCAGTATATAGTGCTGTTACCATAGCTGTCTCCTTTTAAACTCTTCTGTCTCATTCAAGAATACAGTGAAACTATTGTGAGGGGTAGATGTAAACATTCTTGCTAAACTACGTAAATTTTGGTGCCGTGCTTCCTTTATGTGTTTGCTTGATCCCTAGTCATGCTAGAGTGTAATTGTTTGGTTTGTTGCCCAGCACTACTTTGACGTTTTTATCCTACCCACTTCCATATCACTTCGATTAGATTGTGACACAAGTTTAAAGTGTGTGAACCACATATAGAAATAACAATAAAACTTACAAACAAAACTAAACAAAACAAGGTTTATATTGGATCGGATAGAAGTGGACATAGATCGAAAATGACAATCCTACGAGATCCAGCTAGGATGATGGAGAGATCCTAGCTAGATTGCAAAAGCTATAGTTTGTCAGATTTTGTCAACAAAATGCAAGTCCACCTGAAGCTATCTTTTTCTGCCAAAAAAAAGCCTTTGCCACATCTGCCACACGATTCAAGCCTGCTGATTCGGATCGAAAAATGAAATAGGCTTAATCCAATGGTTTAGATTTGAAATTATGGCAAAATGGCACCAAACTGGTGCAATAGCATTACGGTATTTCAGCTCTTTGACACTGTAGCGAGCCGGAAAGGGCTTCTACAAAGTCATTTTGACACCAACCTAGCCTTGCTCTGAGTTTAATATGCTATTACTTAGACTGGAAAGATATAGCTGTTTCGGCTGCAAGCATCTGTTAGATCATGTGGGTGGTTGATGTCAAGCACTTCCTGTGACCAAATTTAATTCCATGATCCAACCATGTTATCAAGTTTCTCTTCCCATATACCTTAAGGCATTTCTGCTCATGAATTGCCCAATGGTCATAACCCGGATACTGGGTTCCCAGATCTGAGGAAAACCAAGTTTTGATACCCATGATCTATGCAACATGGATCTGCCTGTTTTTGCGAAGTACCCATGTCGACACGACATGAGTTCTGGATTTGGATCGGATACGGCTGTTTCAAAGAGGACACAGGTGTTAATATCTATATGTACTCTATTTTAAAGTTTGAGATGTCCAATCCCTAGATATATACCCACACCCGATACTCACGGAGTCCGGAAATCATAGGCCATGACGTTCAAAGAATAGTGTCCATTTTCGTGCCACATCTGTGTTACTTAGTGTTCTGTCTTCCTCTCTTGTAATTGCCTATGGAGTAAAGTCATTGATCTTCAGGAATAAGGAGAGAGGTCAAATAATGTTGCCCATTTTATTCTCTCTTGTAATTGCCTTTGTGGTGAAGTCACTGATCATGAGAGAGAGAGAGAGAGAGAGAGAGAGAGAGAGAGAGAGAGACCGACCTTGGAAGAGGGATCTTGTTTTTCAATAAAGGCTCTCATGAGAGTTATTTTGGTTTGCTCTGCATTATTGCTTCCACTGATACATTCCACCTGTCTTTGCTCCATGATCACCAAACCACCTTCCCCTCCTCTTTTGTAAATCTTGCATCAAAAAATAGTATACCTGTTTACAGAGCCGCTTTTATCAACACATTATCTTTCTTCCTCTCTTTAGATATAAGTACATCTTTGTCTGTGTATATATGTCATATATATTCCATGAGTTAGACTTTTGGATAAGTGAGTGCATTAAAAGCATATTAATGATACAGGGCACACAAACTAGATTTTCAACCACCCAAAATCAATTACCAGTTCGGTAGGTAGGTAGGTAGTTGGACGTTGAACAATTATTTCTTGTTAGCAACTATTCTTAGGTCGTGTTTGTTTGTGGAATAAATTGTCTGTAAACGGCATTTAGCATGGTTTTACACCTCCGTTTAGAGAGTTCCTTTATGAAGAAGTAGATTCTTTAAATGTTGTGTGTCATATGTATTCCGTGGGAATATCCTACACATATCTTTATTCATTTTGCGTTCATCACTGTGTGTCAGTTGCTTTCTATACCAGCAATCCAGAATGGACATATTGGTTTGATGAACAGTGAACACTCCTCGGCCTTGCTAAAATGACTTATTTAGCCCATTCTTTTTTTTTTGCTAAGCAAAGAATTTATTAATCTTTGAAAACGAATTACAAAGATTAAAGGGACCCGAGACTGAAAACGCCAAGGGCCCAAAGGGAAAAACAAAAACAAAAAGGGAGGCAAGATACCACCAAAAAACCTGAACCAAACACCAGAAAAAACACTCAAAAGACACCCCAAAACTACAGCAAGACAACGAAACTACCAAAAAAGACCTTCCCCTAGACCAACCAAGAGCAAGCAAAGCCAAAAGCATCCAAAACACCCTGAAAAGCAAAAAACCCCAAACGACGAAACCTCCAACTAGCAAGAATGATATCAACACAAGAGATCTCCCATCAACAGGCAAGCGGCAAATCAGAACTCCATAGAAATGGAGGCATCACCCTCCAAAATGTCAAGAGCTTTAATTTCCTGTTCTGAAATTTCAATTCCCTTCAATTCTAAGACCTTCTGCCAATCAAACTTTATCCAGTCCGTTCTTGAAGAAGGATTACATGCGTAAAAGGGTGCACTATTTAGCTTCCCTCTTTGATTTCATGAATGATCACGGGTCATTAGCATCTGCAGGTCTAAGTAATTGATCAGCAAGCCACCTTGTAGTGTCCACCGTTCATCATTATTAAGACACAGCTCAAATTCAGTGCTAGTTTTTCTTCAATTGCTAGTAGTGGTCATGCTATTATTTATGGTGTTTCAGATCAAATTGTTGGTTGACTGAATACTATTACATAGATGATTGAAATTGAAAGTTACGTTTCTAACATGCTCTGAGGACATAGTGTTAGACCTCCCAGCAGGTGGTGCTAGCGAAAAAACCATACATGTTTGGGTCCCCAGATACCCCCCCCCCCCCCCCCCCCCCCCGTGACGCCATCACCGTTCATGGGTGAAAATAAAAATAAATCAACCCCACCACAATATTGATCCAGAGTCTCATGATACCTGAAGATAGCTAAAATGTCTGCAGCTGCTTTTCAACATACTGAAGCCTTGCCAATTCAGCCGACAAAACCTCTTGAATTGCTGGTCCTATAACCCTCTTAACATTTTATCCCTGGCTGACCAACACATGGCTAACACATCATAATTCGTCTATGTTCTTTTTTTAAATCTCGAAAATAGACTTAATTTATGGTCTTGTACAACATGAGACTAATAAAAAGATTGCCTGACGTAGAAATATATAAACGCAGGTGCATGATTAAATCTACTGGGACTTTCCATGAAGCACTGCTCCAACTAGCTGTCTTGTACAGGAACTAATGGTAGTTTGCCTCCATAAATCTCCGGAAGCTGGCTCTCATCAATATCTTCTAGCAGAGTTGATTTCAGTTTCTTGGTTTTGACAAATACGATCTGCGGGAGAGAGAATGGTTAGTTCATAGAGATTTTATAAAATTTATGCAGGCAATGGTAAGCTTTAATTGTGTAGTTGGATGTAATACGTGATATTCGACTGTGGCTAGCTTGCACGACCAGGGAATTTCCAAATCTTACCTTCTTCTTTGTATTGTTGTCGATAAATGGACATATAACCTTCCACACTGCCATAAATATGTTAGGCACATGAATGATAAACAACTTCCCAAGCCTTTCGGGATAGTAGTCCTGCCATGGTACAACACGGTTTGGTAAAAACACAATTGTAAATTTGTAATTGTAATTGTTGATCAGATTGCCCCGTTTGTTCATACAGCCCATTTCTTGAAGTAAAAACTGACAGCAGAGATTTTTATCGAGTTGAGTGAAATTTGAACTGCAGAATTAATCGGTATATATTGTGGACTAAACCTGCAAAATGTTAAGAGCTCCCACGCACTCGCGAAGGTCACTGTTTGCGTATCTCCATCCTTCAAGATCAGCAATAAAGGCAAATTTTTCCTGTCCTTCTGGCATCCTGAGACATCAAAGTTACATTACGTATTTGAGAGAGAGAGAGAGAGAGAGAGAGAGAGAGTAGGTACCTAGAACATACTTTGTCGAGGGAAAAGACCACGTAACCTGTATACAAAGGAGGTTTACTTAGTCTATAATCAGTAACTGTTTCAACTTCAAAGTCTGCTTTGTAAACTGAATTCCTAATAAAAAAAAAATATGGGTCTAACAAATGTGGGGTGGTGTTTAAACAGAACTCTCCTGGTTTGAGCCTCTCAAGTCAAAATCTGATTCAGGCTAGCCCTTATCCCACCTAGCTCTACAGAAGAGAGGAACCACGTTAGTGCCTAGCCGGTCATTGACGATTAGAAGGCATTTTGATGGCTAAGTCAGTCCCTGAGTAAGAAGGAAAAGGGAGAGCTTTTTGGAGGAAGAATGGCATACTTGATAGGGTTTATTGCTATAGTATTTATAGGAGTGCCTTACCTTGGAGGCCAGGATAGCCTTCCGTCCTCATGCCAAAGGTGATGTCATCGATAGTTGATGTCACCGACAGCAACCACGTGACAGTCAGATTTTGGTGATCTGAAGCAGCTGTGCTATGGTCGGAGAGGTGACCGGGCCACGTGGACAGACCATATAGATGCCACGTGGCCGAGCCGTACGATTATTGACCAATATACTGTTGTACATTGCACGACTGCCCCACGTGGCATGGTAGATCGATGCCACCTGGCCGATAACGTATCATCCATGTTCCCTGAATCCCATGATGCAGTACGTTGTACGTCCACACCACGTGGCATGGCCAGATCTGTGCCATGTGGCCGAGGCGAATAATCTCTTACAGTTACATTTGTACAGACTCTAGGCTCTGTATCCAGGATGTGACCTGACCTGACACCTTGGCCTGATTGTGACAACACAGGTGGAGCGGCCATCTGGGCCGTGGGCTATCTGGGAGGTTTGGGCTATGCTCAGTCTTGGGCCTATCCAGGTGGTCCATCGATGGGATCCGTTCATCCGGCCCACTACAAAAGAAAAAAAAAAAAGGTCTTAATTCGCTAAACAAGTGAAATGCAACTCTTCATTTTTCAAAACACTCTCACAAGTGGAACTGTAATGACCGATATTCCTGTCATAATCTAATCATCAAGGAGAGAGTTACAAGGTGAGAACGTACGCTTGAATTCTTCTAGACCTCCTCTCCTTGGGAAATGCCTCCCAGGAAAGACAACCAGTATCGGACGTCCTGTTTTATCCGATCCTTGAGTAAACATCTTCTTCTGTTCTAGGTCAGTAGCGATTTCTGATGCAGATATGGAACCGGTTGGGACGAATATCTGTTTCCATTTCTGGTACTTAAGGAACATATTAGAAGCTTTCTCTATGTCTAGATCACGAGCACGAAGAAACCTTCTGATGACATAATCATCAACATCCTGCCGATGCAAATAGTCTAAATATTCCACATCATAAGTCATATTTGAGCTAGTATATGAAAATGTAGCTCTCAATTAAACCAGACTTTCTTACTACAGTATGTTTGTAAACATTATCTTGGCTTTACAGGGTTTCAATCTTTACCTTGTGGAACTAGTAAGTGCTTGAATAGGTTTCATAGAAGCCATTCAGAATGAGGATTTAGTAGCAACCTAAGCATAGGCGGCTCCACCCTTTTATATGGGTGGTCACATGAACACCCTCAAGAAATTTTTTTGTTAGAAATGCATGTAAAAATTTTGAGTTTTAGTTTAGAATAGCCATTGTTGAACACCCTGCTCACTAATATTTGAACACCGTACTAAAAAATATTTGAACACCTAGCTCAATAAATCATCCCACAAATCAATTTTATGTAAACAACCAACTAAAGTGTAAATTTTTCCCCCGATTTAATTTTACTTGACCCAATAACATACAATTTGCCAAGAAAAATTGTGACATCTTACCTGAACCAATATATGAAAATTTTGTATGTATATACTAGTTAGTAAAGCTAGTAGAATTAATGTAAATCCCTGTATAAAATTTCTGAAGCCGCCAATACCTAAGATGCTTGAGGAAGAACAATGCCAGTCGTTAATGAAGGTTGTTGAACAACTTGAATTCGTTGTGCGCGTGCGCGCACTCACACGCACACGCACACACACACACACACACACACACACACAGAGAGAGAGAGAGAGAGAGAGAGAGAGAGAGAGAGAGAGAGAGAGAGAGAATGAGCTAAAGCCCAAGAGGAGGAGATGCAGGTGCTTGAATTGCAGCATTTTTCCCGAGCCCTTGGCCTGTTGCCTCATTTGTTAGTTTGTAAAGCCAGAACTACTGTACTAGATTCGAGAGCCTCGACTCTACTGATTGCCAAAGCCCAGCAGCATAGTTGGTATCCCTAGTTGCCTCTTTGTAACTCTTCCTCCTCAGTCAAAGCTACGGTGGAAACTCCTGAACCATGGACTTATGCATTCTTATTGTGTCTTTCTATCTTGCTCTCTTTGTGTTTGCTTGATTCTCCTTCGTGCTATTGTGTGCATGTGTTTGGTTTGTTGCCCAAACACTAATCTGCCTTTGTTAGCCTATCCAATTCAATGCAGTGAATTTTTAGATTATGGCCGGGACATAAAGTCACAACAAAACGAAACAAACGAAACAAGGCTTATATGTGATCAGATAGGGTGGTTACAGATAGAGGATTCGACAATCCTACGAGATCCATCCAGGAGGATGAGAAGATTGTATATACGGTATACCATCAAGAGATTTTCTACTCTCTAGATTGGTTTTGCTCTATGAAGCATCGACACTCCTAGAGGCCAAAGTGTCCCCGTGTCCGACACGGGGACCCGTAGGGGACATGGCAAAATACGTATGCGACATGCCACGTCTCCAATTAATTTAATTAACTTTTTAAGGGGACACGGCGGGGACATGGCGGGGACACGGGAGGGACACGACAAGGGTTAAATATGCAATTTTTAATTTTTTAGCTGGTAAATGTATATTATTTCAAATATTTTGGGTTAAAAATGTAATATTATGTATATATGATGCTTGTTTATATATATTGAACCTTCATGCTTATACATATAACTATATTTCGTTGGTATAAAATAAATTTTCTTTGTTAATTTTATTTATATTTGCTGTGTCCTGTGTCCATGTCCGTGTCCCTTTTTTTTAGAAATTCCGTGTCCCGTATCCATGTCCGTGCTATATAGGTTTCGTTTAAATAAATTGTACGAACCTCACGGTTCAAATTTCGAATTTAATGACCACGCAGTTAAAAAGGAAAGTAGGTATGGTCTGAGCAAGAGTGACATTCGTAGTTACCAAAATGTGACCTATGATTTAGGAGGTTGAAGACGCTATTTGTTAGGATGGACAAATGTATCTGTTTCTGCTAAAAGCAGACGTTAGTGTTAGAACAGAGGCGCAGAATCTGGTAGTGAGAAGAACAAACACAGAATGCTTCAAGGCACGTTAAACACGCTTTCCTTAAGACGTAATTTGCCCCCACCAAATCTGTAGATTCAATGTGCACCGGGTTACTAGCGAATCGCCTCCAGGATACAATGAAGCCTAGGACTTTGACCTAATGCCTTGCTGCGTTTGCACAAACGAAGGAAGGCCCGAATCCCTTTAGATTTTCTAGTCAAACAAGAATCTGAGATTCTATTTCTGCAGGAAAATAGAATTCAGGAAACACACGAAAAACTGTATAGGAGAAGTGCTTGAGAGC
>JAXBDA010004744.1:0-27444 GCA_036023075.1 Gaultheria prostrata
TTCACTTGTCTCAATCTCTGATCAGAAAAATGGGAAAGAGAAGGATTGATCTGCTTCGCACTTTTTCTCAATGTGAGGGCACAATACAATTCTTTTCCTCGACGTACCCTTTGTCAAGCTCTAAATTTTTTTGGTTTCTGATAAAAAAAAAATCCAATTGACTTACTTTTTTGTGCTTGTTTAAAAATATTTCACATTTTTCATTCATTTTTTGTATTATTAGTTTGTCTCAATAAAAAAAAAATAAGAAAGTAAAAATTATTATCGAAATATCGAAAAATTTACTGAAGTTTAGTATAGAGTTCAGTTTTAGGGGTGAAACTATCACCTTGGAAAGTAATCTCACACTCCGTTTAATATGAGTGGTGTTCAGTTTTTTAGTTTAGGGGTGGAAATAATTCTTGAACGTAGATGAGGGGGTTTTTGTGAAATTAAGCCTAATGTTAACTTGAGTTGGGTTTAGTGGGTTAAAAGTGGTCCCTTCATCCTTTCCTAGCCAATAAGAGAGAGGGTATTGTTCACCCTCTTTTAGAGAGGGTGAACAAAATTGAACTCAAACAATGGGAAATAAATTTTATACGCATACACTATGGTAATTAGGTCAAGTAAAAAAGAAGTACAAGTAATTAGGTCAATTTTTGCTTGTGTGCTCTTTCAGTTTAAAAGGGGATATTCACTTTTTGAGGGTTGTTTTGTTGCCTTTTTCTTTACATTCTTGATTGTAATAAATCAAGTTGCTCTTTTGATTGGTAAAGGGGATGGATTTGAAGATCTCTCTCTCTCTCTTTTTGTCTAATTGAACCACTCTCCTTGTTTCTCAGCTTAAATGTTTGTCAAATGAGAACAGCTTTTTTTGCAAGACTGAAATGCAAAAGTGGATCAAAATCCTCAAATTTCCACTCTAATCTAATCTTCAAAGGTATAATATAAGCTTCATCTGATGTTGAGCAAAACGTAATGTAGAGGTCCACTACCTGAATGCACCCCCCAAAAACACAATATCAGGAGTGCTAAAACTGATGTGTAGCTCAATAGTAGTAGAACATAACACAAATGTTCAACTTACCTGAGTAGGACTAAGTTGGGTTATAACATCAAAACCTTGCATCATAGTTGTAAATGGAATGTGAGCTAGATTCATACTGTCAACGAGATGAATACTGAAAAAATACGAACCATATCTACTAAATACCTGTGACTGCATTGCCTGATATTACATCATATGTGTTGTCAAGTGAAACATGTGAAGGTCCTTCCGCCACTTTTTTTTTTTTTTTTTAATGATTTTCCTGCAAAATTGCCAATGAAAAGAAAATAACACAAACATAAGAATGCAATATATACAAAAACAGATTCAATGATCTTTTATATATTGTAATCATGCATTTCTTACGCAAAGATGGAGCATCCTTCGTTGGTTTTGCCTTGCGCTTCTCAAAGTGCCCTTTGAGTCTAGCATTTCGAGTACCCTTTCGACCTCATACGTGGGGGATCCAACAATGATATGTCCTCAGTAGTATCACACTCTACTACAACTCGATCTTTTTCTCCATTTGCATCTCTACCCAACTTTAAGTTTGCCAACTCTGTTTCAACTTTAAGTTTGCCAACTCTGTTTCAACTTGTTCATCAAGTTCCATAACATCTTTTGGCAAATTTGCTCAACACTATCCTCCCCTTGACTCTTATATATAGCTGTACTGGCAATGCGTATCATGCTATTATGCCATACAATCTCTTCCTCTTCATCACTAACAAGCAAATCGCTTCCTTGTTCATAATCCATCATCCACTTTTTAGCATCTTTTGTCCAACATTTCAAAATGTATCGACTAGGAATTCTAGTCAAATTTTTCACACTGAAAACCCTTGACGCATGACAGCATAAGATACCTAATGACTCAAACTTCTTGCAAGAACAAGAAATACTACTAGAAAGACGATCAAAATGGACAATATGCACTCTTCGACTATTTTCTTCACTTACCTGAAAGACATCAACTGTATCTTGGCAATCAACTTGTTTCCACTCTATTGCAAGACTATTAAGGAACTCCTTCTCAAACAATATGAACATTTTACATGTGTAAACTTGCGCTACATGACCCGAAATGCCATTCTTTTTCACTGCTCTTTGCGGGGCTCATTGTTTGCATCGAAAATCTTCATCCAACTCTGAAGAATGAATTCCCGACAGTAAATAACAGTTTTGGTGAGGCTCGTTGTCTTATTCGCGATGCCATTCATAACATGATTTGCGCTTTCACTCCTTGATGATGCTTTAAATTCTGCGGTGAAGCTATCCTTGGTGAATGCAGTACTCCATTTGTGCCGAATTTTATACATCCTATTTAGCCACTGATGACTCCCAAGACTGAACTTTTGCATCATTTTTTCCCATGTCTGTTCAAACCCCAATTCAGAGTCACAAAACTTTTGGCACTTGTTGAATAAATACTTGAACTCCTGGTCATTATTTTAACTCCCCGAAATGGGAAGGAGCATTTTTTCCAATATGCCGAAAGCAGAGCCTATGATGTGTATTTGGAAGCACCTCTTGAATAGAATTTGACATTGCTTGATCTTGGTCAGTAAAAATGGTTACCGGCGGCCGATTTCCCATTGATTTTAAGAATTACTTTAACCATTTAAATGATTCAGCTGTTTCATCTAAAAGGAAAGCACAACCAAACAACACATTTTGCCAATGGTGGTTCACGCCAACAAATGGAGCACAAATCAAATTATATTTGTTGGTGCGATAAGTGGTGTCAATTACCAAAACATCTCCAAAGCAATCATAAGCTGTTAGAAAACAAGTAATGGAAAACTGAATTTGATTAGGAAACAAAAATACGCAAACCGAGGCCTGCGTATCACACGGCGCCCTTAAGATAAATTCGCTGTCTCACCGGAGGTGCTGGAGGTTGTATCGTTGTTTGTCTCCCAAGGTAACTCTGTCAAACTTACTCATGGTAGCACCGCATATGACTGCCCGTCGAACTGAAGAAATGTTTGTACTCTCTCCACAAAAACGAAAAGAACTCAGAAGAAAAAGAACTCACGGGAGCCCCCCATGGTCACGCCCAAGGGGAGTTGCTACGCTGGTTGCCCCTTCCCACCTTTTTTGCAGTTCAAAAAATAAAAAAAAATCATTACATTAAGGCTTGGTTCTCCAATAGATTTTATAAAGATTTGATAAAATCAAGTCCTTGATTTTACTTGATTTTACCCATTCGTGAGAAGATTTGATAAGATCTCACATTTTTGCATTCAAAATGTGAAAAAACGTGAGATACTATCAAATCTTTTCATGAATAGATAAAATCAATGGCTTGATTTTATCAAATCTTCATAAAATCTATCGGAGAATAACCCCTAAATAGTTATTACTGTAATTATTAGCGTTTTCCAACTTTGATTAATAATTTCCTTCACAACTACAGTGGCATATCAAGTTTCATTAGGGCTATGCTTGTTTTACCAAAGAACATGACATATGTAGAGCACTTTTATTGGGTCGTCGGTTCCACCTTCGATCAAATCCTCGCAGGCGATTGATAGTTGGGTTTCATGGGAATTTCAAAAAGAGAGACCACGTACAAAATGTGTCGCTAGACATATCTCTGAAGTACTCCCTCCGTCCATTTTTAACTGATCCATATGGGAATACGTGCAATTTCAAACCCCTAAAAAACATATTTCTCTATATAATTTTTTAATTTTTTTTACACCAAATTAAAGTGCTCATTGAGTACTTTAATTTGGTGCAAAAAAAATTTAAAAACATTTTACGAAAGTGTCTTTTTTAACGTCCACAAAATACACGTTTCTCAAGCGAATCACTTAAAAATGGACGGAGGGAGTAGCATTGTAGGTCTTAATTTATGACTGGAGAAGAAATTCATTCCAGTTGAAAATGTTGGAAAAATTATGGCAAATACACAGAATTCCAAAGAACAATTTCTATTAACGAAAATACAATTTACATATAAAATTGCAGAATCATAAATCAGTAGGAAATACAAGCAGTATTGGAGTATTCGAGAACCGAGTCCCGTGTGACCACGGTCTCCTTAAAACAGATTCACCGCCTACCGAGGGTGTTGTAGGTTGTAACCGGCGTCTGTCCCCCAGGATAAAACGGCTGGACCACGAACCTCAGAACACCTCTGAGGAGCGCCTTGGCGAACTGAACCTAGTCTGTCTCTCTCCCTCAAATCAGAACTCTCTATGTATTGTGTAACTAAGTGTCTCTAATGCAATGCACGAAATGACCTACATATAGCACCTGTTGAGTGCTCTATAATGCCAGACAGAAGTGCTCTATAATGGCCACCACTATATTCAATTAATAGTGCACCACAATGCAAATTAATGCTCCAATAGTCCAAACAAAGGTGCACCACTACTCACTAATTCATTCATAGTGGAAGAAACTTCCAACTGAAAATTATTCTATTGATACTGGACATACCCACGGGAAACGAAAAAAACCTCAATTTGAAACCCTTTTGTTTTACTGTCCCTGACATCAAACATGCACAATTCTATTATCCTTTCAATCATGATAGAAAAAATTTAGGCGGCATGAAGTTATGGAAAGACAACTTGTTGTGGCAAAGTAGATAAATTGAGACATGAAAGAGCTTGAAACTTTTTATATCTGTGTGTGCATCATATATATATATTTTTTGTCAATCGTGTCATTCCTACTCTATCACATGGGAGAGGGGAGAATGAGACTCGATCGCATGATATAATTTGGGTTATTCAAGAGCTCTACTGCATGAGCTAGCCACCACTTGTGTTTCCATCATATTAAGAAAACAAATTAAAACATATGAAACATAAATGAAACATAAAGAATGGTGAGGAGATAAACAAAAAAAACATAAACTAAACGGAAAGCATAAATTACAAATAACACAGAGACAGAAAACTTGTAAAGAGTCGGAGTAATAAGATTGATCAAACGTTGAATGCAAGATGCTGCTGAACCGGAACGGAAATTTTCAACTGCCATCATTATCAGGCTCACCAAATTTTTTATCAAATTTAACCTCAAAAACACCTTTTATAATTTAACAAGTTACTTTTTCAAAAACTCACGAAATCAGACTCTCTATTTTAACTTCACTATATTAAACTATTCTTTTTTCTATTCCTACTCCCTCCAAAAAAAATACACTACTCTAATAACTAAATACAAAAATAATAAAAAAACATAATAAAATAGCATAAACATTCAAGTCAGAATAAACAAGTAAACAAAAAAAATTAATAAATAACAGAAAGTGGCGTTTGATGAGCCGGATGTCCTCCCACTGGACCCACTCGGAATAAAAGAATGAAAGAATGACGCACGGTTTTGGTTTGATGCGTGAACAGTGCTACTCAATTTTGAGTCGGCACTGTAACAAAAGTTAGAAACTCATCAATTTGGTGAGTTGTTTGGGGAGTCTGATTTTGGGGGGTTTGAGGAGTTTGACTCTCTACATTTAGTTGAAAGCTAATTTAGGTATCCTGATAAGGATGCCCTTAATGCGCTATTTAAGGCCTCCAGCTGTAGCTCAAAGGCCAAGAAAGGCAACTCAACTGCACCCACGCAATTAATTAGCACCTTTCTCATTGAAGAGAAGGCTTTGCAATGTTTTAGAGCAAATCCAATGCTAGTTGCAAAATAGCTATAGCCATTGTCATATTTTGGCACCAAAAAGTAATTTTTGGTGTTAAAATAGAATCCAGAACCAAACAGTTCCAAATTTAACCAATTTTCCCTCTACCGATCGCACCCAGCCTCCATCGCCACCGCCGATTCCTCCCATCTCCTATCGATTCTCCTCCCTCCCACCTCCTCTCATCTGCAACTCTCTCAAGTCGGACGAAACCCATTGTCCCCGCCGTTCCAGATGAAACCGATCGGTCTAATGAAGCCGATGAAATCAGATGAAACCGATCGGCCAAGGAAACCACTTTCTAGCCAGATTCCGCCCTCACCGCCGTTCGTACGGTTCTATTCCAGCCGATTAAGCCAAGGTAACACTTTCCGGCCACTTTCTGGTAGTCTCCGGTTGAATAATTTATATAGCAGTTGGGAGTTTGATGATGTGGCAAGGATAGCTATCCTTGGTTCTATATTTGGAACCAATTTTGCAACTGATGCATTTTCCATCCGTTTATGGCACTGCACTGGATTCATCAAATGCCATCCTTGGTTCTATTTTAGAAATGCAACCCCTTTTGCATCCCGGCATTGGATTTGCTCTTATAGAAGCAAAAGTTATCAAAGGATTGTATTTTTACCGATGTGGGATTAGAGAAATTTCTCTAGACTCCACATCTTTCCAACTCGTCCTCCTCATTTTACTCCAAATATTTTTATATGCTTATGTTGGTTTCTTTAAAAAAAAAAATTAAATATAATTATTGCGTCACGGTTCGACCGCGGTTGAACCGGTGACCCATCCGTCCAGTCCCTTTTCCGGTTCGCTCACCGATCCGGTTTTTAAAACATTGCTCTCAATTATCCTTGGGACGTGTACTGTTTGGATTATGTATCCACGAAAAAACAGTTGAACAAAGTTGTTTGTCATCTGTCATCTATGCTATGCCATCCCATGTATCGGTGGGACCATATTAGATTATCACTGTTTAGCACGAGTACAATTTCTGTCTGCTATATTTATCAAAAGAAAAGGAAAAAAAAAAGAGAAAAACTAATTCACGGATGTGCTGCAAAAAAAGAAAACCCTTAACATATTCCTGTGTATCTCACCAGTCACACCCTTTCTCATGGCTACAGGAAATTCTAAAATTTTGAGAAAAACACATTCTAACATTATAGTAATATGAAAAGACGTTCCAACTAATGAGAAAAAAGTTCCCAACTGATGAACTGAAAAATAATTCACCCAGCTATTTAAACGAATAAATGGTTGTCAAAAGGAGAAAATCGTTTAAAAAACAATGTCACCATGAGACAACTAAAACATTCGGTACAATACTTATAAAAAGAGGAAAAATATGTATTGAAATCCTATGTTTTCCGAGGAAATAAGCATACTATTTCAACTTGATTTACTGGTGGTAAGTTAATTATACTTGTATTTACGCTTAAGATCGTGTTTGATGCTAAAACTTACGTTCTCAATGTACCATTTATGCAGTCAATAGAGGCAGAACATACCAACCTTGGTGACGGTCGATATCTATGTCCAAATTGTCTTAAATCTTAAACGTCTTTGCCGAGGCTTATACCTTGGTCTCCCTTGTGAGAGAATCAGGAGATAACCGCTTGACTACAAGCCATTGGTTAGAAAGTTATGTGTTTGCAAGGTTTTAAAAAAATAAAAAAGGGAAAGCCCCTAAAATTTCTCGAGAGGTGGCTCCCGAAGGCAATGCAACCTTTCTCTGTTATGGTAGGGATCGCGAAATTGACCCCGACAGCTCCACGAGCTCCAAGTGTTTTAAAATTTCCTGTATATGTCACTCGGTCTCATTGAGTTTCTCATAATTACAATCAAGAACTGTTGGTATCTACGTAGTATTGTTTCTTCCTCTAGCAATCAAGAACCAGTCTTACACCTTATTTGGAAGGATTTTTGAGAATCGGTTCTCAAAACCCTTGTTGAAAATCCAAATGGGATTTTGAGAACCGCTTCTCAAAACCCTTCACAAAATAAAAGGGCAAAAAACCTATTGGGGAAACCGAACAAGGCAGGGTTTTCAAAACCCGATTCCGAAAACCCAAACGAACAAAGTGCACTTTTAAAGAGGAATGTGATACTTGGGGCTTGGGATCCTCTGTCCCCTTGGCTGTCCCCCTTCCCTGTCCCAGTTGCCATATTGTGACACTTGTCTTTCACACCAAATAAGGTTCTTTTCTTCTAATTAAGGCCATACGGAGTGGCGACAAGCGAGGGGGGCCGATTTGGCGAAAGGAAAACAAGTGTTTTGTTCGGTCAGGAGTGTCACAGTAGAGATGAGATTGAGTGTGGCTGAGTGCTTTTGGTGTTTGGTGTGAAAGACACGTGTCATATTATGGCAATGGGGATAGGGAAGGGGGACAAGCAAAAGGGGACAGAGGATCCCAGGCCGATACTGTTGGGATCGACCGGAGTTCACCACGCACGCAACTCACACAGAAGATTTGAGGAAAAACTCTGTATTCATATATATGTACGCAATATACAAAATACATGAAAAAACCTCTCTCCGGAGCACCTACCGGCTCCCCGAGGCCCACAAACCGGTACCCCGTCGCTCAAACCTCACCCCTCCGCTCACCACCGTGCTCCAACAGAGTATCCGGAGCACGGCTCCCTCCCGGAGGAGGAAGCTCACACCGCTCTCTCTCTCTGTCACTCACAGTGTACACACACACACACACACTTCCTCTCTCCTGCTAGGAATAAGGCAAAGGGGAGTGATCCCATGTGGTGGGAACATGGAAAAGGACCGAGGGAATTATCCCCCGCAATGCGCACCTCCCTCACATGGGAGAAACCCAACAATCACCCCCTCTCACATGTGAGGTAATAGCTGAACCTGCAGCGCTGTCTGGCTGCAATCCATCCGCCGCTCTAGCATCTACCGTGTCACGTCCGAGACACTCAACTCAGCAACCCTTTGCTCACACCAGAGGCTCCAATCACCAGATGATCTCACACACCACCTGGAATGAGGCTGACACCGTCTCTGTCGACACACCGCATCCCCCACCGAGCTCCTCCGCACCCCCAAACCGGGATACACCACTCGTGAATCCGGGACGCCATCCAATCCTGCTAGATATCTGTGGCTCAACCTGATCTACCGCTCTGACAAGCGCCTGTGTCATCCCCAGACGAGCTACACCGCACCCCAACCGGGTACTCACTCGAATGAATGTATCCCTGCAAGCCAGATCTTCCGCGGTCAATCATAATCCCGCACCCCCTAACTAGAGTGCCCGTACCCCCTAACCGGATGCTTCTGAGCCGTCATCCATAAGAACTGCACCCCCGAAACCTGTATCTGCTACCCGGCATGTGCACCTGATCGATCTACCGCAAAACAACCCTGGAATGCCTCATCGAAACCCGGATGACCCACATCTCCAACCGAGATGCAACAATCCTCGTCCGCCAACCACGAACGTCCGTGCCCAATCACCGGACACAATCTGTGACTCCCATCTCTCCTCCTCATATGGCCATACATCCCGGAGAGGATCCAATCACAAAAAAACACACAGAAGGAAGAAAATTTGCGATGCATCGACTCATTTCCATCTCAGTCCCTCTGTCTGGAGCTCCTGTGAACATCCTACAGCAACCAGTTGCCCGCTGTCTGCAGACAATACCACACACTATTCGATTCGGCACCCGGCACACATGTACGTCTCAGGTCGCGACTCCTCATACTCCCGTGCCTATCCCTGTGTGTCCCTGCAACTGCTGTTCATCCTGTCCACATCATAAAACACTCATACTTCCTGACCGTGCCTAACATCAGCTCCAACTGCCACGACACTCCCACAAGCATGTATGGTGGCCCATCATCCAATCCATGCAGCTCGAATCACAACTGCAAATCCTGATGAAAGGTCTTCGAAACTCGACTGAACCAGACTGCCTCCGATCACCGCTGACCAACTCTGATCTGTCCCACTAGTAAGCGCCTGTGTCATTACCAATAGAATGTATCCACACCCCCTAAACCGAGAATGCAACACCCGAAAGAATGTATCCTTGCTCACTAGCTCTCTGACTGATCATTACGGCTCAACCGCCACGAATCTGCAATCACCCGACTGCCCTGGTCAACCCCCAATCTCTGCAAATCTGTCCAATCCCTGGTTTGTATCCTCCAACTCCGCTCGTCTCTACTGCCACCTCTCCGCCACTACCGCCACTCTCCGGTCTCCTGCTCTCCGTCAACTCTACCGGGTCTCCTCCTGGTTCATCCTGTTCCATTCCCGGCTCTCTCAACATCCCCTGGACTCCCATTGGATCTCCAGAATCTATCGCTCCAGCAAGCGCCTGTGTCACTAACCAGACGAGTATCCATGCACCCCAAAACCTGGAGTACAAAACCCGAACGAGTGTATCCTTGCTTGCCGACCGCGACTGATCATCCCTGGTATGCCCCTGACTGAACCCAACGGCTCCGATCGACCCTGATCACGTCCGAGCTTCCCCGATCTCGCCCGCTGTGCCCAGAACGGCAAAATCCGACTCGAATCAACCAAATCCGAGCCCACTAGTGAATCCGATACAGTCCAAATAGCTAAGAACAAGGCTCCTCACAACCCAAAACGCCTCCAAATGTTCAAATCCGGCTCAAATCCAGCAATAACACTTGCTCTCGAGCCTCAACACGAAAAACGGAGTGCGCGATTGGATCCAAAACGTCGAGATAGGCGAAATTGACTACTCACACGCGAAAATCGGAGTTGTATGGACTCTGAAAACGCTAAAAAACCATGAACCAATCCTCAATAAGATCAAATTTAACCACCTGGCCCCCTTTGACCCGTTGACCAGCCCTTGACCCCTTTGAACCATACTGACCCGTCTGACCCCACTGACCCTTTTGACCCGGACCAAAGTTCAAAAGGTTCACTGATTTGACCTCTTTGACCGTTGACATTGTCCGTTGACCGTGGCTGACGTGGCACACCCTTGTGGTGCCACATGGCGCTGTCACCGTGCTCCCGAAGCATGGGATCATTCCCACCCATCTTCAACCTCCAGCAGCGCGTGAACATCACTGCCGTGAGTAGATCTCACTCGCGGTCAACCGGAAACGTTGACCGGCGCGTGCGGCCCATTCCGACGTCTTCCGGCGACAAACTTTATATCCCCGCGATCGTCTCGAAGAGAGGAACAAAATCCTATGCTCCAAACTTGCACCCGATCACAATTTCCGAGACCGCAACCCAGCAGTCCTTCCGCCTCCGTCCGCCGCCCTTCAAAACGCGATTCCGACCTATTCCGGCCGAAAAAACCGACTGAGAGCATACCGTTGGACTCGTCTCGACGAGACGAACAAAACCTCGTGAGCAAAACTTCCATCTGAGCGACTTCATTTTTTTCAAATCTCGATCCGTGAGTTTGAAACCGCGTATCCGGTGACCCTCTCCCTTCCTTGCTCCACCTGAGCTCTGATACCACTTGTTGGGATCGACCGGGGTTCACCACGCACGCAACTCACACAGAAGATTTGAGAAAAACTCCGTATTCGTATATATGTACGCAATATACAAAATACATGAAAAAACCTCCGGAGCACCTACCGGCTCCCCGGGGCCCACAAACCGGTACCCGTCGCTCAGGCCTCACCTCTCCGGTCACCACCGTGCTCCGACAGAGTATCCGGAGCATGGCTCCCTCCCGGAGGAGGAAGCTCACACCTCTGTCACTCACAGTGTACACACACACACACACTCCCTCTCTCTGCCAAGAATAAGGCAAAGGGGAGTGATCCCATGTGGTGGGAACATGGAAAAGGACCGGGGGAATTATCCCCCGCAATGCGCACCTCCCTCACATGGGAGAAACCCAACAGATACTTGGATTGGAAAGAGAGTCATTTAAGCCCTCAATGCACCGAGTATTAATCTCAAGTCCTTGGATCCAATAATATTTACCTCCCACGCTACCAACAAAGACTTGATTCCCTTTTCATGTATTCATTGCCTTGTTTACACCTACATTTGATTTATAAGATATGCTTGAGCAGAAAGTAAAACGATTCCATTTTAAGCAATAAGATTTCTTCTTCATCAAGTTTATCATTAATGTTTGCATGTAATGTTGTTTCTACAGAATTCCCGAACAATTCATGGGATATGTATTACGCCCCGCAAATATCGCAAATATTCCCCAAAAATTGTAAGAACTATTTCGTTGCTGATGAATATATATAGATATATTTTTTTCCCAAACACGCGCGCTTATTCATTTGTCATTACTATCTCAAAATAGACTTTGCATTTGCATAGTGTAAAGATCATTACATGTTTGGGCACAAGGAATCTGTAAATCATTCTTGTATAAACTTCTTTCATAAATGTTTTTTTTACTACATAAATATAAAATCAAGATTATGGAGGGCAGAGTAAGATGAAATGGGTCAAACTAATAGATGGGCCCATGTCATTACATATCGATGGACCAAACATTGAATAGTACAGTCAGTTTGGTGGACTATGATAACTAGGACGATTGTCTACAGGCGGTAGACGGAGGAACCACCATATGCAAACACACACGCACGCGCACAAGCATATAAACCACACTCATGAATAATAGGGAAGAAGAAGTGTGGAACAAAAGAACAGAAGGTGCACACACATATGAAAAGCGAGAGGAAGAAGCTAGAGGAATAACCAAATCCTTGCATGTAGTTTTAGTGAAATATCAAAAGAAAATTGAAGCTATACATGAAAAGAAGAGAGACATCAAATGTTGCATACCTTAGCAAAATTGAAACACACCGAACAAAACCGAACGTTATTTACTCCTTGGATGGGTGAAAAAAACGGTAGTCATTGTTCAATTCTTTTTGCCGAGCATTAGAAATTGTGAAGAGGTGGTTTGAGAAATGGATTTGGTTTGAGGGGAAGAGGTGGTTTGAGAAGTGACGAGGTGCTGAGACAAAATCGGTAATCATTATCAAAGCGGAAGTACTCTTATCTTGGTTTAATGACACAGCTAAAGATAAACATTTATATTTGAAACTTGAGTTGATTATTATTGTGTATTATCTCTCTTTTTTTCATTACGAGAAAATTGTGATCTCCCAACCAACGGTTGAGACCGTCATAGAAAATGAATAAAGCCGTTACTAAAGCCCAAAAAAACCTATACCAATGGTTTCAATAACGTCAGGTAATCCAATGAGAGACACCGTAGTTATACTCCTGTGTATTTGAATGAGATTCAAACCTCACCCACTACAAATACTATTACCAATTTTTGCAAAAAAAAAAAATCGACAAAACAGATAAAATGAATAATTTAAATTATATTATTTCGTCTCGAAAAATGCCCATTTGTGGAGCGTTAGGATACCGGCAAGGCCCAAAAGTCCTCCCAAAACGGGTATACAGTCACTTTGAAAAGCCACTGTCAGCCTATGTGGATGCAATAGTGAACAAACCAGTCCACTCGTTTTCGGTTGGCACAACCTCTTTTTTTTTTTTTTTTTTCTTCTAATCGGCTTCGGTTGGCACAGCTTTAGTCACATAATTCTTACAAATATCCCGCATTCTATTTGCACATTCAACCCTTGCACTTGCGAATTTTAGAATATAGAATATATTTTGAAGGCGTTTTCGCAGTCGCACTCCCGGGAATTACTCCCTCTGTCCCCAAATTTTGATCCTTTTTGGGAGTTCGTGTCATTTTTCAATTAATTATATCTCGTAATTTACATTGTTTTACGTGATTTTGAAAACATTGTCTTATAAAACTATTTGAGATCTATCAAACAAGATCAATATTGAATATAAAATTCATTATCGATTCAAAGTTACAAATAATTTTTTTTTCTGATTAGAATAAAATTGGGATTAAAATTTGGGGACGGAGAAAGTATGTGACTTTATTGCACAAGTCCATTTCATTGGGTCTCTACGTACCGTTGGGGACAGGTAATAGTCGCTATCATAAAGCGGCGCCACACTCCCTTAATTTCTTTCCCTTTCTTCTACGCCCAGAACATACAGGAAACACTCGCTTTCCTTAGCAATCACGTGATCCCTAACCTCACTCACACGAAACGTGTCACGTTATTACTGGCTTCCATCCTAACAACAACATCCTTTACGCATCCCATCTCACGCCACGTCAAAAGCTAAAGCAGTCCCTCACCCACCCTATCACGCTCCTCCGCAAAAGGAAAACTGTGACGTGGGTCCCATAGTGAAACCAAAAGCAATAATAAATTGCATCCGTCTCAAAACGGATGTCCAAACTAACTATTCACGCTCCTAAAAAATCATCTATATATTGTAATCTATAATATTTTTATCGATTTTAAAGACTTTGTTTTATAAACTCAGTAAAATCTATCAAATAAGATCCATATTGCATGCATGATTAATTTATTATAGCTTAAAACATATAAATGATTTTTCGAGAGCTGTGAATAGTGCTTTGGGACATTCATTTAGGGACGGAGGGAGCCCGGAGTAATTATTCCATAGTCTTGAGTGTCGCGTATTTTTTTTTATTATGTAAGAGTATTTTTGTGAGATTCATATTCCCTCTGTCCCATTTTGTTTGCTCACTACGAATATCCGTGCCATTTTCAAATGTTTATATCTTTTTATTGATAATATTTTTAAAGTTTTTAAATTTTTTAAATTTTTTTTTTCTAATAGAACTGATCGAGATCTATCAAATAAGATCTATCTTGCATATAAAATACATTACAAATTGAAAATTACAAGAGTTCAAAGAAGGCACACATAATTGTAGTGAGCAAACAAATATTTCGTATTGAACCTTACAAAAATATGTGATGAGTAAGAGTGTTGGAAATAATCCAAGGCTTGTGACATATCATGGTAACAATTTGATTAGCTCATTTGATAGAGTTTAACTAATTTATTGCAAAAACAAAATTTACTCTCTCCATCAAATTTTGCTCGTTCTCCATCCAATTTTGCTCGTGCTATATTCCCTTTAAGGATGTCTCAAAAAATTAGTCCATTTTGAAAAGTCAAATTATAAAAAGTTTAAATTTCAAATTGTAACCCTCGTAAATGTTTAAAATTAATTATAAAAGTGAGAATTAAAGGACAATAATAAAAATTGAAACTAATTTTTTGAGAAGACATGCATTATGTGTTTATGTCCCTTAAAAAATTCAAAATTCCAAACAGGAGTAACAAAATAGGAGGAAGAGATAACATATTTATTAGGGCATGATCAGAAAAGATATGTTATAATTCATCCTTGTATCCTATATGTTTTAATAAAACATGCCAAGATCTAACCTTGGAGTAGTAATTATTTAATATCCGATTAATTTATTTTAACTATTTAAGTAAATCATTTTATTAATTATTTTTATTGAAATGAACGTTTCAGATCACGAAAATAAAGGGCAGGATTTCGCAAATACTCCGAAATAGCTACCACAACATTCCGTAACACAGTGGGGCACTACTGGACCCCACGTACGGAAAACTGAACCAACACTCGAAGCTTTTCCAACGCGTTAACGCGTTTTTTTTTTCAGCCTGTAAAACCGCGTGATACCCCACTACTACATATATAGAGACAGAAATATCCACGCACAGTACACACAGAAATCACGCCGATTTTACTCTCTCTCTCTAGAATGGCGAAAAGTAATGGCGTAACGCCGGCAGGCGGCGAGAATGAGGTAGAAAAGGTATTCAACAAGTTCGACGCAAACGGCGACGGAAAGATCTCCGCCAAGGAGTTACGATCGCTGCTCAAGACGCTCGGCACCGACACGTCGTCGTCGGAGGTCGGCCGCGTGATGGAGGAGATCGACAAGGACGGCGACGGCTTCATCGATCTGCACGAGTTCACCGAGTTTTACAAGAAAGGGACGGCGTCGTCCAACGGCGACGGCGCGAACAAGGAGCTGCGCGACGCCTTCGACTTGTACGACAAGGACAAGAACGGGGTGATATCGGCGGGTGAGTTGCACGCGGTGATGAAGAGCTTGGGAGAAAAGTGCTCGCTGGCGGACTGTTCGCGGATGATCGGATCGGTTGATGTCGACGGCGACGGGTGTGTTAACTTCGAAGAGTTTAAGAAGATGATGAAGGTTTGATTTAGTAATTTTAATATTGGTAAGAATATCTTCTTATTGGATAGACTATTATTATTAGTATATTATTAGGTTAGGGCAAAACAAAGCCGCAAAAGGCCAATGTTGCCAACGCTTAACCGTATGCTTGTGTTTTAGGGCTCTCTGAAAATATTAGTACTGGTAGAAGTTAGTAAGTTTCTACTTTATTAGTATTTCTTTGGCTATGATTGAGTGGAATTAATGTGTGGAAATTTTAGTTCTGATTCTTGACTAAAGGAAGGGGTAGTTTTTCAAAATATTGACTAAAGGTGTCCTTTGACTAAACGTTGGCTTTATGTGGCCAACATCCACCCTGTACCGGAGCGTCACTAATAGTGCAAGGTGATATAGAGCAAGGATATTGGGAGGACTAACCGTCTTCACCCGTTGCTGCTGTATGTGGAGCATTGCGAAGCGTCTCATGTCCATCTGCCACTAAGTGTAGGGCTTTGCGCTGCCCTTTAAGATTAAATTGCGTCTTCTTCTAACAACGATTATTTTTAGATGAGTTGGTTAGCACCTGATCCAACACTAAATGTGTCCTTGAATGTAACAAATAGAACCTGAACCGAACCATGAACCGAACATTTGGATAGGTTTTTGTACCCTTTTTTTTTTTTTTTGAACAGGGAAAATGCAACTTATATTGATAATAAATCAAGTACAAGTTACTCGGCCCATAGGCCTAAAGGGAGAAGAGATTACAACAACAAAACAAAGAAAATACAACAAAATAAAACAAAACAAAACAAAAAGTCGCAAGAAATTAGCAACGAAGACAGACCCATCAAACACACTCGTGAAGGAAGGTGGAGTGACTAGATCTACATCCTTCTGAAGCTTGTTCCCGCCACAGGCTGAAGGACCACCACCGGATCCGCTGCAGACGCCGCCATCGCCGTTGTTAGAGAGCTCCAAAAACCCGTCGGCAAAACCAATCGGATCTAGGAGTCCAGGTGCCCAAGATCGGACCCCCCTTTATTGGTTAGGTTTTATTAGATTTGGTTCTCAATTTTTTGGAACGGTTCCTATTGGTTTTTTTTTTTTTTTTGTCAAACACTAGGAGAATACAAGTGCATATTACATCAAACTAAAAACAAATCTACTATCATCATAAGCCCAACCCAAGTATATTGCCATTAAGGGGAGAATACCCAACAAACTGAATGTTGGGTTTTGTCTCCCATGTGAGGGAGATGTACGCGATATGGGGGATTACTCCCCTGGGCCTTCCCATGTTCCCATGTTCCTACCACACAGGATCCCTCCCCTTTGTCTTGGTTTAGGCAGTGTGGTGTATGTGTGTCATTGGTGAGAGACAGAGAGAGGGTTGAGAGAGCCGTGAGGCTCTCTCCTTCGGGAGGGAGTGTGCTCCTCCTCGGAGAGTCACCCGGTGAGCGGAGAGGTGAGGTCTGAGCGACGGCGTACTGGTTTGTGGTCCCCGGGGAGCCTGTAGGTGCTCCGGAGAGAGGTTTTTTCATGTATAGTGTGTATTGTGTGAATATATACATATACGGAGTTTTTCCTCAAATCTTGTGTGTGAGTTGCGTGCGTGGTGAACCCCGGTCGATCCCAACAAGTGGTTTCAGAGCTCAGGTGGAGCAAGGAAGGGAGAGGGTCACCGGAATCGCGTTTGAAGCTCAAGGATCGAGATTGAAAAAAAAAACCCGAAGTTGCTCAGATGGAAGTTTTGGTCATGAGGTTTTGTTCCTCTCGTCGAGAGGAGTCCAACGGTGTGCTCGGGGTAATTTTTCGTCACCGGAGTTGGGCGTACGGGCTGTTTGAAGGCGGCGAATGAAGCTGGACTGGTCTGGTCTGATCGGTCTCTGAAAATGTGATCGGGTTCAAGTTTGGAGCATAGGGTTTTGTTCCTCTCTTCGAGACGATCGCGGGGATATAAAGTTTGTCGCCGGACGACGTCGGAGTGAGCCGCACGCGCCGGTCAAAGTTGCCAGTTGACCACGAGTGAGATCCATTCGCGGCTGTGCAATTCACGCGCATGCCGGAGGTTGAAGATGGGTGGAGTGATCCCATGCTTCAGGAGCATGGAGGCAGCGCCATGTCAGCCACGGTCAACGGTCAATGGTCAACAGTCAAAGGGCTCAAGTCAGTGAACCTTTTGAACTTTGGTCCGGGTCAAAAGGGGTCAAAGGAGTCAGACCCGAGGGGTCAGACGGGTTAGGATGGTTCAAAGGGGTCAATGGCTGGTCAAACAGTGGTCAAAGGTCCAATTTGATTAATTGGAGGATGGTTCATTGGTTTTTTCGTGTTTTCGGAGTCCATACAACTCCGATTTTGGCGTGTGAGTAGTCAATTTTGACTATCTCGACGTTCCGGATCCAACCGCCTGCTCCGTTTTTCGTGTTGAGGCTCGAGAGCAGGTGTTATTGCTGGATTTGAGCCGGATTTGGACGTTCGGATGCGTTTTGGGTTGTGAGGAGGCTTGTTCTTAGCTATTTGGACTGTTTCGGATTCACTGGTGGGCTCGGATTTGGTTGATTCGAGTCGGATTTTGCTGTTCTGGGCACAGCGAGCGAGATCGAGGAAGATCGGACGTGATCAGGGTCGATCGGAGCCGTTGGGTTCAGTCTGGGGCATACCAGGGATGATCAGTCGCGGTCGGCAAGTAAGGATACACTCGTTCGGGTTTTGTACTCCAGGTTTAGGGGTGCATGGATACTTGTCTGGTTAGTGACACAGACGGTTGCTGGAGCGATAGATTGTGGAGATCCGATAGGAGTCTAGGGGGATGTTGAGGGAGCCGGGAATGGAACGGGATGAACCAGGAGGCATGAGGAGACCTAGAGTTGACGGAGAGTAGCAGGAGACCGGGAGAGTGGCTGTAGTGGCGGAGAGGTGGCGGTAGAGACGAGCGGAGTTGGAGGATACACATTAGGGATTTGACAGATTTGCAGAGATCGGGGGTTGACCAGGGCAATCGGGTGATTGTAGATTCGCGGCGGTTGAGCCGTGATGATCAGTCGGAGAGCTAGTGAGCAAGGATACATTCTTTTGGGTGTTGCATTCTCGGTTTAGGGGGTGTGGATACATTCGATTGGTAATGACACTGGTGCTTACTAGTGGGACAGATTAGAGTTGGTCAGCGGTGATCGGAGGCAGTTTGGTTCAGTCGGGTTTCGAAGACCTTTCATCGGGATTTGCAGTTGTGATTCGAGCTGCATGGATTGGATGATGGGCCACCGTACATGCTTGTGGGAGTGTCGTGGTAGTTGGAGCTGATGTCAGGCACAATCAGGCAGTATGTGTGTTTTATGATGTGGACAGGATGAACAGCAGTTGCAGGGACACACAAGGATAGGCACGGGAGTACGAGGAGTCGTGACCTGAGACGTACGTATGTGACGGGTGCCGAATCGGTTAGTGTGTGGTATTGTCTGCAGACGGTGGGCAACTGGTTGTTGTAGGATGTTCACGGGAGCTCCGGACAGAGGGACTGAGATGGAGATGAGTCGATGCATCGCAGGTTTTCTTCCTTCTGTGTGTTTTTTGTGATTGGATCCTCTCCGAGATGTATGGCCATATGAGGAGGAGAGATGGAGTCACAGGTTGTGTCCGGTGATTGGGCACGGACATTCGTGGTTGGCGGACGAGGATTGTTGCATCTCGGTTGGAGATGTGAGTCAAACGGGTTTCGATAAGGCATTCCGGGGTTATTCTGCGGGAGATCGGTCGGGTGCACGGGTCGGATAGCAGATACAGGTTTCGGGGGTGCAGTTCTTATGGATGACGGGTCAGGAGCATCCGGTTAGGGGGTGCGAACACTCTAGTTAGGGGGTGCAGGATTATGATAAACCGCGAAAGATTTGGCTTGCAGGGATACATTCATTCGAGTGAGTACCTGGTTGTGGTGCGGTGTAGCTCGTCTGGGGATGACACAGGCGCTTGTCAGAGTGGTAGATCAAGTTGAGCCATGGATATCTAGTAGGATTGGATGGCATCTCGGATTCACGAGTGGTGTATCCTGGTTTGGGGGTGCGGAGGAGCTTGATGGGGGATGCGGTGTGTCGACAGAGACGGTGTCAGCCTCATTCCAGGTGGTGTGTGGGATCATCTGGTGATTGGAGCCTCTGGTGTGAGCAGAGGGTTGCTGAGTTGAGTTTCTCAGACGTGACACAACAGATGCTAGAGTGGCGGATGGATTGCAGCCGGACAGCGCTGCAGGTTCAGCGATTACCTCACATGTGAGAGGGGGTGATTGTTGGGTTTCGTCTCCCATGTGAGGGAGATGTACGCGATACGGGGGATTACTCCCCTGGGCCTTCCCATGTTCCTACCACCTGATCCCTCCCCTTTGTCTTGGTTTAGGCAATGGGGTGTGTGTGTGTGTGTCACTGGTGAGAGACAGAGAGAGGGTTGAGAGAGCCGTGAGGCTCCCTCCTTCGGGAGGGAGTGTGCTCCTCCTCGGATAGTCACTCGGTGAGCGGAGGGGTGAGGTTTGAGCGACGGGGTACCGGTTTGTGGTCCCCGGGGAGCCGGTAGGTGCTCCGGAGAGAGGTTTTTTCATGTATAGTGTGTATTGTGTGAATATATACATATACGTAATTTTTCCTGAAATCTTGTGTGTGAGTTGCGTGCGTGGTGAACCCCGGTCGATCCCAACACTGAATACAAAATTATGGCGAAAAAACAAAAGCAAAAATAAAATTTGAACGTTAGTAATATTGTTGGATTCTTAGTTTGTTGGTGGTATATTTTTTGAACTGCAGCAGCATGTGTTCGGAAATCAGAAAATTCGTAAACAAAATCGCACACGAAGAAATACAGTAATTAATTAATTGAAACATGGCAAGATTTGTAGAATTATGTGTTTTCGAATCGTAAATATAAACATCGCAAGATTTGTAGAATTATGTGTTTATGAATTTGTAATTTGATGTCTACTGCTCATACTAATCGTTACAAACGTAGTACCCTCGTTTTTGTTTCGAGGGCTTGCGTCCCCCCACCCCGAAACAGTCATTCCCACAACGAATTTTGTTTCCGGGCTTGCGGTTTGGGTCATTCTCTGCCCTACTTCATGGATTTCCCTGTTTAAGCTAATCAATGTTGAGAGCTGACTTTGATATATCTTGAATCTTTCGTTAATAAATTAGAGAATCGATCCTACAAAAGTCTAGAAGGTTTGAGAGTATTTTGGACAATTCTAGAAGGGTCATTTTTTTTTTCTTTTCATTATACGGTCAAGGCCAGAGTAGATCGATTAGGCGATTAAAGATAAGTAGATAACTGAGAGACTTAGGCTTGGTTTGGGCTAATAAGTCACTTATTTTTTTCGTTTTTATTTGATTTTTTTCTTGCATCAGTTAGTTTGTATTAATTTTTTGTGTATTATTATTTCGTCTCGACGAGAAGAATCATGAATTATTATCCATTCTCAATTTGCTTTACATGTATGAAAAGTACATCGACTAAACAAGTCGGAACATCAAATAGAATTGTGATGAGTTCCATTTTACATAACTGATCATTATAAGAGAGGATACCTTTTACTCTTGGCCCTCAATTTTTGATTCTTTTTAGCACTTTTTGTTGTCCTAAAAGTTTTGTCCTTGTTCAAAAGTAATGGACAAAAGTAGTTGAGTTTACCCTTTTACCCCTTACTTTTTAACTCGGTACTGTATTTAATTGTAACAAGAGAAAGCAATGACTATGTTTTTAAAAAAATTAAAGGGTAAAACAAGAAGGTAAAAATATGACAAGTGTAATGGATGTGTCCCTGAATAAATTAGAATCTCCAAAAAGGGCCAATAAATGGGAACAGAGGGAGTATTAGAATATTTGATGGGAACTCGTTTCTGAATTTGACTGAAAACGGGAGTAATTTGAGTTCATAAACTTGAACCCACTTTGTACACAGTCTCTCTAGGATTTTCAAGCTCTTCCTCTATATCTCCCACCTACTCTCTTGCTCTCAGTTGTTTCTGGAATTTCATGGGAAGATATGCACGAAAATGGAGTGGTTATAAAGAGTAAAGGTAGTGTAATGCATGGGACATGCATTGGTCCAAGATGATGTGTTGGTTGTGTGTATAAGTGAAGAAGAAGATGAGTGGAGGGAAGTTTGGTGGCTGAAAAATGACAGAAAAGGGCGGCGTGTATATTCAGAATTCACATGGCCTAGTAAGGTTGAAGATGGTTTTGGATTTTCCAAGGTTTGGGTTAGAAAACTTGGCCATGGATTGGGTGATGGAAGAAAAGGATTGGGGTGTAGAATAATGGATGGGTGTAGGTTAGTAGAGTGATAAAAGTGAATATGTGTATGTATAGGTTAGGTTAGAATAAGTAACTAGAGTTACCCTTTGCCAACTAAGATTAACAAGGTCAAAATGAAGTGTTAGTCAAAATTTATAAAAGTTGGGGATGTCATCCAAGACAATATTAGGACTGTCTAATTATTGAGTAACTAGTGATTTAACAAAATAATTACTGTAAGTGATTAGTAAATAACATTTCAATTTTTAATGGAAAAAAAAAATCTGAATATTACAACCTCACTTTTTTGAGTTAAATAAGATGCAAAGATAAAAATAAGTAAAAGAGTGCTACCAATCACTATTTATTATGAGTAGCATTTTTAAGCAAGTAAGCTGAACAAATCAGCTTAGAAAGTGCTAACAAATAGATCTTCATAGAATTGATGGTGTACCATTATAATCTGGAGTGTGGTTGTGCTGCCTGGGTTCTGGTGGTTGTCGGCGCTGCTGGGACGACGGGGAGGCTGATCGGCAGACGGTTAGGGTTTGGGTGGGTTGTGGAGTTTTGGGTTGGGCTCAGTGGGCTGGCCTTTGTTTTATTTGTGCTGTGTTGTTTAAATCTAGGTTTTGACCCACTTAGGGGTGGGACTTCGGCCTTTGTTTGGTGGGCTTCGGCTCAAATGTGTGTAAAGGGCTTTGTCCCATATGGTGTTCCTTGGTTGGATTCTTGCTAACCTTGGTTTCGGTCTCGGGTGGGCAGTAGTTGGTTCTTAGCTTTGCTAGAATTCGATGTCATCATCCTTTGTCCTTTTGATCTTTGTAACAATTTCGAGGATTAATAAAAAAAATTCCCGTTCAAAAAAAATTATAATTCAGAGTGAAACTTTGGTGATGCGAGTTGGATTCCCCATCCGATAATTTAGAGTATTCGGGTCAACTTACGCTCACTTCAACCAATTTATGGGGTAGCTTCCCACCGTCCCCTAGCAGGGATCTTATTAAAACTACTAAAAGAATTAATTTAACTCATATGCCGATTAATTATAATCATAGTATTGTAGAGCACCTTTTTTGGTTACATTTGTGTATGTGTTCGACTCTTATTAATTCTTTTTAACGTCATGCTTGAACTTGGATCCTATGAATACAACATGGTATTAGCTTGAATTCATGGCTCGGATTATAGTTGAATTTTAATCATATCAATGTGTTGCCCTGTTTAAGTGATTTGGACCATTGTTGATAGCAATTCTCCAGTAAGACTAAATTGAAGTGGGACCTTGATGATCCAATGCAATGTGGCGAGGAGGGAGGCCAATAGAGGAGCAGATTTGCTAGCAAAATATCCATTTTGTTTTAACCATTTCAGTTGCAATGTTGTAATTCATGCACCTTCCTTTATGTTACAACATCCACGTGTTTGATGTTTATTTTTGGCCATACCATATATATCAATGGGAATTAGTGGGAAAATTAGTTTGTTAACAACCAAAAGAAGTTCGAAGACTCCATATAGACTTGAACCCCAGACATCCCTCTTGAAAGCCAAAGGGTATGACCAAATGGACTAAAAGTCACATCTTGTTGTAGAGGTTAAATACCCCGTAACTCACTTTAATTACTTTTCTACAATAACCCCGTAGCCAAAAGGGGTGTACGAAAAATCAGTTAGATTCACAGCTAATTAGAGGGCTTTTCATTTATTTCCCTTCTGAGCTTTGTAGCTAATTGATAGTATCATATTTATCTATCTTTCATTTCTCATGCACTAGGGAAAGAGAATGAGGGAGAGAAGTAGTAGGAGGGGTAACAAGTGGGATTTTCTTAAAATTTTGATAGAAAATGAGAGATGCTAATTGACAACTTTTTTCATACCCAATTAAAATTTTTCGCATACCATTTGCACAATAATCTCTCGATCCAGTTTAACTCGAGCAATTCAAGAGCATGTACAGTGGTTGATCCAGAGCTCAAGTAATCTTAGGGATTAAGGCTGAGTTTCCACAACCGTTTAAATGGTAGCCAGTTGTTTTCGGTGTTAAGACAAGTCATTCTCCTCACATACATCTCAAAAATATCATTTAGCGGAAGCTATACCCACTTTTGACTAGAGTGGTAATGTATAACTTTTATAGTGAAAAGTGAAAACTCACCCTAAAAACAAGAAGCAAAAGCTTAGAGGAGGAGCCATAAGTTGAAGAAGAAACTACCCTTATTAATACTCGTTCAACTGTTCAACAAGCTCTCTTTGTTCTTAGTAAGTTTGCAAACATTATAGTAGTAGAGTGTTTTTTTGTTTTTCCTAAGAGCAACCCCAATAATAACTCCTCAAAAAAGTTTGTGAACAGTGCATATATCTATTATAACTTGACACTTTTTCTATCAACACTCCCTATTACCTTCCCTATTTTTAATAAATTATAATATATGGGGGAAAAGTAAGAGAGAGACAAGAGAGAGAGAGAATAAAAAAAAAAAAAAAAAAACAGCCGGCAAAGAGGGGGAGGAGAGAGAAAAAATAAAAAAATGGGTAGGGAGTGAATAGTGCCTCCCTAAATGGAGGGGTTTTTAGGGAGGCACTATTCATTTTTGTATTTTAGGGAGGGGTTTAGGGAGTTTGTTGGAGCCTAATATTGGGGTTTGACTCCCTAAAATAGGGATGAGAGCCAATTTAGGGAGTTTGTTGGACTTGCTCTTAGTGCATATCTATGAGGTGGAAAGTAATGGGGACTATACTGTTCAAATTAACAACTCAAAATTTTCAAATTTTGACCACGAATTATATCGCAAATTGGCGCTCAAATTTTTCCCGCAATTTTTCTGATTGAAAGCTACCCTCTTCCGTATACTTACGGTTGTGCCACTAACTTGGTATTTTTGGCTTTTCGGCTTTTTTATGTTAGAGCTCAAAAAGCGCATTGATTTTTTGAGATTTTTTATGTGATGTATTGTGAGGGGATGATCTGTCTCGAAAAGCACAATAAATTGGCTTTTAGCTTTTTGAATTAGTGAAACAGGGCTTAGACTCTTAAAGCATCCCTGACTCAATTGATTACTCACATTCAAATTTTTGGACAAAACTCTCAAAAAATTCATTTCCAATGGAGGACTCAAATCTCTCCCCATTTTAGGTTTTACCCATTTTTTCTCCTAAATTTGGGACATCCCAGAGCCAACCCCATTTTTGCAACGGCTCTTTTGTGTGTGAGAGAGAGAGAGAGAGATGACTAGGGACCTAAGATGTTGTCGGAGACTTGAGATGACGCCGGAGACCAGAGACCTGAGGTGTACAGCTTTTGATCTTCTTGTCGAAAATGTCGCTGGAGATTTACAGGGCTTCGTTGGAGATCGTCGTCGAAGTAGTTCATACCGATCTGAGAGAGACAGGGCCTCGCCGGAGCTCGTCGTAGGAGTGGTTCACTGGTTCTCTCCTCTCTCTCTCTCTCTCTCTCTCTCTCTCTCTCTCTCTCTCTAAATTTACATAAATGCCATCAGAAGATTTGAAAAATTATATACTTGGGTACAAAATGGATTTTTCCCTTGGAAGATGCCCATACCCAAATTGGAGATTTGCTCAAATTTTGACTCAAATTAGGTAAAAAAAAAAGGATTAGGATTGGAGATGTTCTTAGAGCATGTCCAATGCTAGATGGATAATGACTAGTCATTCTATAATTTGGCACAAAAAAGCATTTTTTTTTTGTGCCAAATTATGGAACTACCTCTCCAGTGGTTGGGGTCTATTTCAAATGTAACTAACTTTTCCTCCATCTCATTTTCCTTTACTTTTTCTACTCCAATTCAACTATCGACGTCATTGTAAACCCTCACTCTCAACTAATTTTTCAACCATCATTCTCAATTATTTCATTCTACCATTTTCACTACATTTCAATACTTTTCACTTTTGCACTGAGGAAATTACTTTAAGTTAGCACAAATATATAAAAAGTAAATCATTACATTGAATTCTCAACAATTTTATAAGGGTTGACATACTCAAACTTGGAGTACTGGCTTTCCAAATTTCGACGACCTTACATTTTCCGGCAACGTATCCGAGCTTAATGGGTACTCCCCGGCGTCCTTTTCTAGTAGAAATCAATTGGTGTTTTGTGAGCCCGATAGGATGAGTGTGTCATCCTTGGTTTCAAACTTGGAACTAGTTTTAGAATATATATAGTTCCATTTTCGAACCGAATTTGGCATCGCATTGGAGTATGAATATTTCTTTGGAGTTCTATATTATGAGTGTAGAACTGGTTTTATCTCGAAATTTTCACTATTTCGGAATATGCAAATTTATCTACAGAAATTTATATTCAAAAGTTACTACTTTTTAATTTTACCTAGCGCTACATTTGAGATACACACCACATCAACCTCTCTATTTTAACTCTATTTTATTCATTAATCTTACTTATTCTTTCTTCACTCATTCTATCAACTATCAAGTAAACAAAACACACACTACATTATGAGTACTATGATGCCAATATGGTACTCAACTCACGATGAGCTGATATGAACCGCTCATCTCATAAATATTACGGATACATGCTTGCGTCTTCAATTTAGAACTTACCCCAAATGATCAGGAGCGTAACCAAGACCAAGCTTTCTTGAAACAAGGCTGGAACTCGTACCACTTGATGCTCCAATTGAAGTACTTCTCTTAAAACCATATATTCTAGGAGTTACAAATGTTTACTTGCAAACCATTTGTACTTCATACTGCTGCTATAAATACACCCACCCACACCGCACACACATAGTATTTAACAGTACCGCGTTAGCTACTAGGTAGCTGGGATTAGGACTTTGAACGACGCATAGTTATGGCTTTGTGACGTTGAAAGGCACGGATGGAGAGCCAGAGTTTCGAAGAAAAAGCATCGGCTCTGCGGAGTGCAGTGGAGGTTGAGGCGGATTCGAGTAGACAACGACGAAGCATCATCGCCTTTTCGTCTTATATTCGTTCGGGAACGACGTAATTGGTACTAAAAGAATTGCCTTTTGTGGGGGGAGTTTTCCCGGAGTGACCCCTTTGGACCGCCCTGGACGTTGAAAGCAAGGGGGAGCCGTTGTGGCCTCGCCGTGATCCTGGCCGCTGGGCAAAGCAAGCAACCTGCACACTGAACAACCGCGTTAGTGCCTAGCCCGGACGGTGGTTGCCCGGGATGGCACTCCGACGGCCTAGTTAGCAACCGGAGAAGGCGATGTGTAATTAATGTTCGGAGAGAGAGTGAGTAAAGGCTATTTAATGAGGAGAGAGAGCGTCCTCAATACGGTAGGTGAGAGGGATATTTATAGGCACCGTGGGGCGTACCTCCCACGCCCCTGGGTAGCTCACGCGCGCTGCCCACTCCCGTCGCTCCGGTCCCATCACGTATGGCCCTGCAACGAG
>JAXBDA010004745.1:0-27440 GCA_036023075.1 Gaultheria prostrata
TTTGTAGGTGTATGCTTTTTTTCTTGATTATCATGTTGTTGCTGTATTTTCCCCTTTGTTGCCATACTCTTGCTGTTTTTTCCCTTGTTAGGGGATTCAGTAAGACGGACTTCAGGAGTAAATCCCGGAAGAGTGAGTCGAAGAATGCTTCGAGGACTTACTACAAGAGCGCAATCAGGAACTTCTACGACTGGATTTTCCATTGCAAGAGGTTTTACATTCAGTGGTTTATCAAATGGTACTGTTGGATCTCTCATTTTCCTGCAAAAATTAATGAGATAAGAACAGCCACGTTAAACTAGGAGATAAGCATATCTTACAAAATCTCATTCGAAAACATAGTTTTAGAAAGAAAAAAAACATCGACGGAGATAAATGTATCTCTCCTTAGAACAATCACGTTTGTACCAAAGTAAGAAATGAGATAACAATATCTCAAAAACACTATCTCACCACCAGAACAGTTACTTTTTTGTGCCAAAATATGACAGGATATAACATTATGTAAACAATAAACAGTGTTTATACAAATGAACAATAAACAGTGTTTAACCAGAAACATGCCAAGATTTAAGCATATAAAAGTGTTTAGATGAACAAAACAAAGAGGAAGCGCTAATATTCCAAGAGATAATGTTATCGCATGCTAGAACAGTCATTTTTGTATCAAAATAAAAGAGGATATAACAGTATCACAACACTAAACAAAACATTGTTCATACAAACAAAAAGAGAAGGAAATGTTGCAAAAAAATCAACAAATTAAACCTAGAACAGTCTAGGGCACAAAACAGACGGATAGTGGTAGAAAACTGACAACAGTAAACGAAAACGACGGCGACGAAGTGGACGGCGAGGAAACTGAACGATGACGGCGACGAAGTGGACGACGACGACGATGATGGACGATACTCTCGCGTTGTGTTTCTCTCGCTTTTCGCTCTTTCTGTTTCTCACGCTTTCTGAATGTTCTGAAAATTTTGAATTTGTTTTCAAATATGTGGGGGTAGTTTTGGAATGCGCGTGTTATTAGGATGGGAGAGGTTACAAAACTCTTTGATGGACTAAATACAGTATAGACCCTGTAGTTAGTCCTTATGAACAAGCCTCCCATACTAAAAATTGATGCATGGTGTGTGATCTTTTGTATTTTAAATCACAAAAAAAAAAAAAAAACGCATAATTGAACCCCCGAAAATTGTATATTGGACTACAAAAAAATCATAAACAAAACCACGAAACTTCGTTAAACAACACCACACAAAACTTTCATAACTTTGAGCCGTCTTTTTTGAGCTTGCTCCGTCATTTTTTACGACAAGTTTATAAACAGCACCATAAAAATTCATAAACAATACCAAATTTTTTTGTAAAAGCAACCACAAAAATTAATCAAATGAGTCACAAAATTCGTAAATGATGTACAGTGCACCCCAAAATAAAACGGATTCAGGAGTGCTGGAGAACACTCCCTGGAGATCGGCCCTGGTGTGGTGGAATGGCCAGGGCACATGGGTTGCTTTCCAGAAGAAGTGTGAAGTGTTAAATGTTTCACACTTCCTTCACTGAGTAATGATAATTGCAGGCAAACCACCTGGGCGTGATTGGTGACCAACTAAAGTATTCTATTGGAAGAGGGGATGCTGAAGAGCAGCCTGCTGTGCAGCATCAAGGCCGTCGGATGTGTTTTTAACAGTTCGGATTTCATCTCGACAGTTTGTTGATCCGAGCCGTCCATTGCCAAAGTGAAATTTGAGCCGTTAAAAACACATCCGACGATCCTGATGCTACACACCAGAACCGCTCTTCAGCACCCCGGGTCCGTCTGCATTTGACAAACATATGTGAAAAACCCAAAAGGTGAAGTAAGAAGTGGGGAAAACAGATTGATGTGTATAATTAGTACTAGTAACACAGAAGGAGCCGTTCTTTTTTGAAAACTGATACTCTATGATGCATTTTTAAGCAAGCAGGGTCCCCCTATTGATATTGAGCGAGTCATTTAACCACCATTGTTTAAAAAAGAACAAGACTTTTTCCACCAATTTTTACGTGCGTGGAATGCACGATGTGCCTTTGCTTAAAGTGTTAGATTTCTCTACCGTCAATTAGATCCGAAAAGGCAATTAATAGAGCCGTTTCAGACGAATTTTGGGCGATGCCAAGTGGCCCAACTTAAACATAACACCTCTCATACCTCGACAGGCCAGGAACTTGGCTTAGTTGTTAAACCTTAGGAAATTAGAAATTAGAGGTTTACTGACTCTTTCGTGGTCTCAAGTTCGAATCGTCTCAGGTGAGCGGGTACGTACTTTGAGTTATAAGAAGAAGAAAAAAAAGGTGCGTTACACCTTCAAATTGACGGGTTGTTCATAATATCAATCTTAACATATATTTAAGGTGCCAAATGTCCGAATATTGTTTTAAATATTTGAAAACTTATTTTTTTTATTGCTCTATACATGACTCATTGCGTTTATTATTCGTAATAATTGTATTGCTGTAATGATTTATGACTCATGAAAGATTGACTTTGTTACTCATATATGACTCATTGAGTATATTACTACTAACACCCATTTTATTGTTTGTACGTTACGTAATTTATATGGCTGTTTTATTCACTATATAATACTGGCTTATTTACCATTTTAGTCCCTATAAAATACACCAACTTTCAATTTAGTCCTTATAAAATATTTTGTGTCAATTTTGTCCTTATAGTTTCAAACGAATTTCAATTTTGCCCTTCCGTCAAATTAATGACGGAAAATGCTTATATGACAAACGCAAAATGCTTAAAATACCAGAAAAATGTTTAAAATACCGGAAAAAATTATTGTTCTCCAAAAAAATTACAAATTTTTTAAAAAAATAGAAAAAAAGTCATTAGACAAAAAGTTTATGAAATTTTTCTAATGACTTTTTTTGGAGATTAATCATTCGTATCGACGAGAGGAATCAGAAAATATAAAAATATGGGTCGAATTAAAAGAAAATTCATATAAGACGACACTTGATATCAAAAAAAAAAAAAAGTAATTCCTCTTGTCGATAAATATGGGCCGAATTAGACAAAATGATTTTCCAAAGACGAAAGAATACCAAGTAGCTATTTTTTTTTTTTGTTATAAAGTGTCGGCTTTGGCCCAAGGGGTATTTTAATTTCTCCAACATTGGTTGAAGTCCTCTCTTTTCTCCCTCAAACTTGATGTACTCATTGTCAAATTTTCTTCAATAAATTTTATTGCCGTTTCAAAAAAAAAAAAGTGTCGTCTTATATAAACTTTTTTTAAATTCGGCCATATTTTATACTTTTTTGATTCGTCTCATCGATACGAATGATTAGTCTCCAAAAAATCATTAGATAAATTTCATAAACTTTTTGTCTATTGAATTTTTTCCGGTATTTTAAGTAATTCCTCTCGTCGATAAATATGGGCCGAATTAGACAAAAAGATTTTTCAAAGACGAAAGAATACCAAATAGCTATTTTTTTTTGTTATAAAGTGTCGGCTTTGGCCTAAGGGGTGTTTTAATTTCTCCAACCTTGGTTGGATTCCTCTCTTTTCTCCCTCCAACTTGATGTACCCATTGTCAAATTTTCTTCAATAAATTTTATTGCCGTTTCAAAAAAAAAAAAAGTGTCGTCTTATATAAACTTTTTTTAAATTTGGCCATATTTTATACTTTTCCGATTCCTTTCGTCGTTACGAATGATTAATCTCCAAAAAATCATTAGATAAATTTCATAAACTTTTTGTCTAATGGATTTTTTCAGGTATTTTAAAATTTAAATTTTTTTTTGGAGATTAATCATTTTTTTCCTGTATTTTAAGCATTTTTTCTTTATTTTAAGCATTTTTTGGTATTTTAAGCATTTTCCGTTTGCCACATAAGCATTTTCCTTCATTAATTTGACAGAAGGGCAAAATTGAAATTCGTCTGAAACTATAAGGACGAAATTGAAACTTGATGTATTTTATAGGGACTAAAATAGTAGATAAGCCTATAATAATTTAGATCATTATGAGTAGGAGAGTTATATATAGAACAAAATATGCCATTGCTGGGAAAAAAAAAGAGAGAGTCATAAATAGAACAAATATGCCACTGTTGAAAAAAAAGAAAGAAGAAGAAGACAAAAGTTACAAATACAAGCGTAGAGAGTTCATGTTATTATATTGTTTTGGCAAGATTTTCTATCGGGGCAGCCTAATTAAGCACAAGGCCATTAAGGCCGATGCTTAAGGCCTCTATTTTGAGAAGCCTCAATTATCACACATACGGAAGTATGTACACCAATTTTTAAGAGGTGATTTGGCAAATAAACATAAACGTGTTTTTTGGTTTATTCGTTTTGTCTTTATTCAATTTTTTTTTCGCAAATGTTAGTTTTGCATCAATTTTTTTGTGGTTTATTGGTTCCTCTCGACGAGACGAATCTAAAGAGTATAAAATTATAGTCAAAACTAATTTTTTTTAATAAAGCCAAAAATACGTGGTTTATTGGTTTAATTTTGGCTTTGTTCAAAAAATAATTAATTTTCACTATAATTTCATACTTGTTAGATTCGTCTCGTCGAGAGGAATCAATAAACCACAAAAATTGATGCAAAACTAATAAATGCAATTTTTTTTTGAATAAAGACAAACAAATAAACTAAAAAACCAATTTTAGCGTTTGCCAGAAGTGAGAGAGAGGATTCGTTAAAACAAGGAAAGACTGCGAAAGTGCTTGCAAAACACTATCCAAAGCATTTCGTTTATAATTCAATTAATGATGCTAAAAAAAAAATTCATATACACCAATCATTGATAATAAATAATTTATCGGACAATACTCGAGGCATTTGCAGCAAATATACCTCACACGTTACAAGTGTTTGTGGTATACATGTGGGGTTAGCATTGGTGCAAATTATTAACCATCAAAACGTAAGAGCCCTTGTGACAGCTGTATGGCAACGTTTTTTCAAAGCCACCCTGTCCCGTCTCCGTAGAAACAATACAATATACACTAGGAATTTTTAAGTGCTCGGAGGGTACATGTGGTACTCTTTCGGCGCATCTAAACTGTCAATTTTGGTTTTGAACGGTCCAAATTCAAAAAGAGAAGAAGGGAAGAGAGTGAAGAGAAAAGATATTTTAATATCAACCGTCCAATATAATTTTGGATGGCTCCGATATAACGTTCGTATACCGGTTCAGCCACATGGTATCCAGTAGCTACCCAAAAAGTTTTCACATAATAGACCGGGCAGCGGGCTTGGCCCTACCTTTTTCTTTACCTTTTCGATACCCATAACGTTCGCTTCGGGCAGCTGCCCGTAGTTCCCCTCCTCCTCTCTCTCTCTCTCTCTCTACCCACATCTCCCTTTATATATTCCAGGCTCCCCTTCATTCTCCCCACCCCGCTTCTGCAATTCCTCTCTCTCTCTCTCTCTCTGCTTTTCAAAAAGGAATTGCAGAGCATCATATTCTCTCTCTCTATCACTCGTAAAGCAAATCAAATTACGCAAACAGAGAAGATGGAGGCATTGAAGATGAAGATCTTTGTCGCCGCGGCCATCGCGATGATGGCTGTTTCCGCCGTCCAGAGCGTCTCCGCAGCCGAAGCTCCAGCCCCGAGCCCCACATCCGACGCGACCGCCTTCGTCCCCGCCGCCATCGCCTCTTTAACTGCTCTCGCTTTCGGATTCGTCTTCTGATCAGTTCTTTCAGTTACCCTCTCTCGATGTAGATAGCGCATGATTTCAATTCTCCTCTCTCCATTCACTTGTGGAATGGAGAGAAATTCGTTTTTCCATTTTGTTGAATTTCTGTTCCTTTTTTATTTATGATGATGATGATGATGATGATGAGGATGTGATTGATTGGGGGATTTAGTTGTTGGATTTGATCATGTATGTCCCTGATTTTTGCTAATTTGGTATTTTTGCATTATCATTTGTTTATTTTCTCTCTCCAGATGTTGTACTGTACCTTGTGGATCCATTCCTTGTAATAAAAATCATACCTTTTTTGTTTATTTATTTATTTATTTTTGTTATTACTTTATTTACCATCTGGTTTCTCACAATCTGGTTGAATTTAGGCCAAGTTTTCCAAATAATAAAATCTATGTTTTGATTTATCGAGTATTAAAGATTTTTACAAATTTAGATTTTATTATTTGAGAAATTTGGCATAAATCTCCATATTCAGCTGCTTTTAATTGTTTTATAATCTGTTGGTGGTAATAAATGGTATAGTCTATTGAATGCGGGGTTGGAGGTTAGTAATTCGTGTTGATTGCGAACGCCTGTGAAGAATGAGAGTGAATTTTCGCTACGGTATTTTGAAATTACAAGTTATCAAATTATTTAATGTATACAAAAAGAATAATTTGAGTAAGAATATACCAAAAATACCGTAATAAAACTTTGCAGCCGAGCACATAGCATTTTGAAGGCGTGACATTGATTGGTGGCTGGTGTCAAGCCATGTGGTATCGTCACATGCCCACATTGTGGTAGGGTTGCCCTTGTGTGCTGGCTATTATCATGATAAACGGACAGTCTAGTGCAGAGCACAGAGGGGAGAGAGAGAGAGAGAGAGAGAGAGAGAGCAACAAGTTGTGCAGCAATCATTTTCTAATTCTGCATAATGTTCTAGGTTTAAAACACAATTCATAAATGATTGAATATGACACATGCATAGTATATTTTACGAAACGGTATTTAAAAGTGATAGAGAATTTAAAAGTGGTACTAGACTTGTAGGTTCATGCCATGAGTAAGCAAAAGAAGGAAACAAGAAAAAGTCTCTTTGCTTTGTTACTTGTTAGTATTATTAACTTTTTGAAATTTTGTGAAAAAGTATAGTTTCACGTTGATTAAGAAAGGAATGGTTATTCTAACTGAATTCGTCCGTCATTCGATCTAGGACTTTCCTAGTTGTTTCATTTGTCAAGAAAAGATTGTGTAAGAAAAATTATGTTTTTAAGTAACACGTTTTACGAGAAAATATATTATGTTTAAAAAACACGATTTTACAAGAGAGAACATTTTTTTGAGACACGGTTTACGAGAAAGTGCATTACTTTTTAAGCACATTTTTCGAGAAAGTTGCATAGTCACGAAAAGAATTTTTGAGACATTATTGCATAATCACGATACAATACAAGAGTTACATGACACGAATTTCGAGTGGATGGAATAGTTGACACAAGAATAAAGATGAGAATAAAATGGAATTGATTGATTGATTAGATTGAAGTGAATACAGTAGTGTAGTCTTAGCGTTGCCCTTCACTCGAATGCGGTCCGTGATGTGGTTAGATTTAAATGTGGCAAGGCATGACACGAGCACGAGCACGGTTTTAGATGGACACGACACAGAACTAGGTCGGGCACGACACGACACAACACGACACGACACAGGTTTAGACGACACGACAACGGCATGGCACGGAGTGGGCTAGACACAACACAGCACGACACAATACAACAAATACTAGTTTTTAATGTACCAAAAAAATTATTTTTTAATGATGAATTTTGTAATTATACGTTATACACTTTTTAAAAAGTCAGTACAAATCTTTTGCGAATCTCAATACACTGAAACTATTTTAACAATCAAGCCGTTGTTTTTGTTGTTCCTTTTGATGACATCAATCGTGTAAAGTTTCTTCTCGATCGGGTTTAGAAAGTTCATCGATCAGGACCGAATTTGTTTTTTTAATGATGCTTTTTGTCCGATTAAATGCCTACTGATGTTTGTTAAATTCTTCTTTATATTTGTTCAAAAAATATAGTTATAGTTATGCAAGAAAAAAATCCGACGAAACTCTACTAGATTATACAAATATTTTTTGACGAAACTCGGAGATGTGTTGGCACGGGCACAACACGACACGACACGATTAAAAAATGGCACGGCGCAACGCGGTACAATTAAGTAAATGGGCCGGCACGACATGATTTGATAAATTGGTCGACACGGCACGGCATGAAACACGATTGACAAGAAATTAAATGGGCTGGGCCATGCAGGCACTGCACGGCTCCAGTTAACACACAAGAAAAACTGAAAAAGACGTTGAGCTTCAGCGCCGGATTTGGTATTGGGCTAGGGTGCGGAGTTGTTGGTTTTGCCATATTTTGTGGCATTGTGAAACTGATCAAGACCAGCTACCGTAATGCTGCGGCAGCAGCCTTAGCCGCACAAGCGGCAGCAGAAGCTTCAGAAAGGGCAGTTCAATTGGGACATGCCGCAAGTGAATCGGCCAGAGAGGTCGCAAAAAGGGCACTTGAAGCGGGTCATGCCGCTGAAGAATCCGCCCGAGAGGCCTAGCGGCAATTTCTCTATGAAAATTGCTTATAATTAATTACATATGAGGGAGTTTGTATGCATGGAAAGCTTTTGACTAATTACCAAAGAATGATTCGAGGTATGGTGTGGCAAAGAATGATTATCATTTTGGTGTTTTCATTTCTGCAACTTCCAAAGCTACCTTCTACCCTTGTGCATGAAGGCATTTCTACCATAAATGTTAGATATGCCATAAATAATTGAAGCCTTGTTGCAAACTTTTCTCAGATGAAATAGAAATAAGGTCGTTGAAACTTGAAACCAAGTGAACAATGTACCCATTTGTTCATAAATGCAATTTTTTTAACTTGGCTATATTTTGGAAAAAGAACTTTTTTTTTTCTCATTACACCATTACGAGTTATTCGATACCCAGTAATCAAACGGGGAAGGTAAATCATATTCATGTGTTAGATGCAATACAAAACATCATATCCACAAGCGAATTTGGAGTCTCTAACATCGCATCTTTTAAATTTTGCAGATTTTTATTTTGTTGTTTATTCTTTTTGTTCTGACGTTTTGAATCCTTTGTTGTATTTGTTGTTTTTAAACCTATGGGCTGCTGAATTTGTATCTAATTTTATCAAATACTAGAGGTTTTGGTTTTGCCACGTGCCTCGCACGTGATACGTTTTGGAGCTGATCAGGACTCCGCCAGAGCTGACGGATGTGCCATGGAATAGAGAAACCCTAGTCGTCCATATAGCAAATAAATGTAATAGAAGGGAGAATTATGTAATTTCGGTTATGGAATTCTATTGTAAGACTTATTTATTATTTTTATAATAAATATAACGTCCCAACAAACACGCAAGGCATAAGCGCAAACGATCACATACTGTGGGGTAGGTCAGAGTATAAAAATATTTGACTGTTGACTAACCTATCAGAGCTTGCCACGTGGCAAGCCAGTCCGCCATGGACACGTCAAACTCAAAACGAATTCATAAAATGGTAACTGAAATCATGCCGCGAGGATCAAACGTCGAGGAAGAATGGAGTTTAAGGTGTGAAACAACCAAATATAGGGTGCCCTTGATAAGGGAACCCCATATTATGAAGAATTCACCTGTCGCGACCCTTCCTAAGGAGAATCAACGCTACAGGAAGTTGCTATTACCTATGATTTGGGCTCGCGACTACACCTGGCCATAAGGCAGGGACATAAAAGCTATTTGGGCCTCGATTAGGGTATTGGTACAACCCAAATGGGTTGCGGCCATGCCTAATATGACGGGAATAGGTGAGATATAACCCTGGCTTGGCGGATTAAGAAGATAAGGGATTGTCGTGATGGAATGGCGCACACCGGACAAGTCGCAAGGGTCATCCTCACGATTGGTGACGTCACCCACGTGGCCCAAGTATACGAAGAGAGCACGTGTCCTCATATTATAAAGGGAATATCTGCAGCCCAATGATTGGCTGCAGATCCCTATAAATATGAGGGCATTCCTTCACAAATTCCAAGATATATATTGATTCGTCCCCAAGGTACGAAAATTCTAGAGAGAGAAAGTAGCTTGGGAGCCCTGGAATCAAGAACATTGTTCTTGTGAGAGCTTGCGTATAACAACACATAATTTTTTTTTTAATGTTTCATTATATCATTTAAATTTCAAAATAGGAATAATGTTGTGGGGAGTCTAGTGCAAGTGAATTTAAAATTTTAAGAGTTGATGTGGTATACAAATGAACCAAGGGGGTTTTAGTGTAATTTTTACACTTAAAATCCTAAATAGGATCAGGAGAGGCTGATCCTTCTCATTTTTTTTCTTCTTTCTTCTTCTTTCTTCTTTCTCTGTGTCTCAGAGCAACAGCAACAGCTAAGGTATAATTTGAGCAAAAAAACCTAGTGAACAGTGCACATTTTTCACTTTACCTACTCACATATCTTTCAACACTCCAACAATCTTCTCTATTACTTTCTCTATCTCTATAAAATATTATACAAGTATAAAAATTAGGAGAGGGGGGAAGTAAAAGTAATAATTAAAAATAAAACAAAAGGTGAGAGGGAGAGAGGGAGAGAGAGAGAGAGAGAGAGAGAGAGAGAGAGAGAGAGAGAGTAAAAAATACATTAAAAAACTAAGTTGATATTGAATAGTGGCACTCTATAAGTGCCGAAGCACTGTTGTGGAGTTCCTAATGCACAGTGGTACAGAAGGTCAATAGAGAAGCTGGTGTAAGGCTTCTTATACCTATAGCGTATTTGTTGGTGTTGCTCGCACTCTCTCTCTCTCCGAGGTCCCTCACACACACACACACACACACACACACACACACACTCAAGATCCATGAAAACCCACACATATCTCATAACAATCTAGCATCCTAGACCCTTAGATCGCGCGGAGGAGCTTGGAGGATGCATGTTCGTGGTGGGTTTTGAGTTTGGGAAAAAGCTAGGGCTTGCTTGGATTTTGGGGGGTTTTGCTCAAAACCCCGAGCGATGGGGTCTCTCTCTCTCTCTGCATACATGTTAATTATGTGTTCAATCGTTGTATTTCTTGTGTAGATTTAGTCTGGGTTTTTGTGTTACGTGTATAGATCTTATATTGTGGGGTGAATGGGAGATGTTGAATAAGTATAGTTATAGTAGAAGTTGAGTCATTAATGAACCATAGCCGTGAACTTGTGGGATTCATCGAAAAACTGTTCATAATGCGGCCCATTTCTGTTCTGTCAATTTTCAGACTTTTCTGGTCGGATTCAAAGAAAACTTAAAACTGTAAAGTTGTAGAACGCAAAAAGTTGCGCAATTTCGATATAGAAATCATCTTGATCCGAGGTCGGTAGATTTTATATTGTGGGGTGAATGGAAGATGTTGAATAAGTATAGTTACAGTAGAAGTCGAGTCGTTAATTAACCGTAACCATGAACTTGTGAGATCCATCGAAAAACTGTTCATAATGCGGCCCGTTTCTGTTCTATCAATTTTTGGACTTTTCTGGTTCAATTCAAAGAAAACTTAAAACTGTAAAGTTGTAAAACGCTAAAAGTTGTGTGATTTCGATATAGAAATCATCTTGATCTGAGATCGGTAGAATTATTTACAATTTTTCGAAGATGCTAGTGGAGAACAGTTTCAAGGAAGATTCGTGAGCTGTTGTAAAACCCATTTTTACTCTCTTTAAAAGAAGGAATTTGACTTTGTGTAAAACACACAGATTGTAGATAATTGAAATCTGAGCAATGCTCATGAGTAACTTGAACTGATTTGAAGTAGAGGGAATTTACTAGGAATTTTTGACGGAACTAAAGTTACTAGTCAAGACAGAAACTTTTTTCTGTATTAATGACCTAATTTGACCCATTCAACGAGCGAATTACTGGTGAAAAAAAAAATGAGCGAAATACATTTTTCACAAAACACGGGATTTCCAGTGAGCTCCCCAAGGTTTGGTTTTGTTTCGGGCTATTCCTTGATGCTTGACTGTCTCCGTTCACACGTTTTTCCTTGAGAAAGCCTCCATACTTTCTTGTATGTGAAATTGGGATTATGACACCTAAAATGATTGAGAGGTTGGCGGTGCGTTATGGGCACATGAAATTGTTTGAAGAGAGTAATAGGCTTGAGTTATACGATGACACGTATGTGAGTTAAGATGAACGACTAATTAATGAGAATGAATACAAGAGAAATGATACGGACACGGGGCCCGAAAGGGTATGCTCGGAATGACACGGGGCCTAAAGGGTATGCCCGGAATGACACGGGGCCTATATGGTATGCCTAATACCCGGTCCGCCCTATGGGTGTGTCACGAGGAATTTAATAACTTAATGGCTATAATGAACATGAGACATGACGTTTGAATCTTTTGTACACTTGCGGCGTATCGGGTACGAGGGGTTGATAATAAGGGAATCTAGGCCCTGTTTGGGCGCCTCATTATTGCCTTTCCCATTCTCTTTTTTTTTTTGGCTGTTTGGACGCCAGATTCCCCAAAGCTATTCTCGAAAACTTATTCCCCATTTTTCACGTTAGAAGCAGAAACCCACAATAATCTCTCACCTTCCTTTTCTCATTCTCATTTTTCATTCTTGTTTTTCAGATTCTTCCCACATTTCTCTCTCCCTTATCTACCCCTTCAACATTCTCTCTCCCTTTATCCTCTTCCATTCCACACACGAACCAGAGAGAAGAAGAGCCGCTGCGATTGCCGTTTCTTCTCGTCGGTGCTCCGTTCGTCATCACAAATCATTGAGACTACTCATGTTCATCGATTGTTGAGGTAAATCTTCTCCCCCCACTCGCAAAATCATTTGTATTGTTGTATTTTGAACAAAAATGTCATCGTCTTGCATAAAATCCCTAATATTTTTAGATCTGTAGCAGTGCATGACGTTAAAATGGTTTGATTTTTTGTGAGAAATACAGTGTGTAAAATCCATTGTTCATTTATTTTTCTGGGTATTATCAGAAGAAAAAACTCTGGTAATTTCTGGGTATTTGGAACATGTTACTGTTTTAGCACTAAGATAGCTCTAACCCTTACTCTACTTCAAGAAATCTTATCAATTTGTACTTGTCCAATTAGGAGCGTGAACATGTTACTGTTTTAGGGATGAAATTAAGTTTTTGGTATGCGTTAGTTCCCCGACATCCCGCAGTTTTGTCCGAGATGGATGTGTGTTAAGTTTGCTGTTTCAAACCACCCACCAAGTGTTCGACTAAATGACGAAGTGAGTATGTGTTGATTTCCGACTATTTTTAGATTTTTCCCGCGGAAATTGGAGATCAAATTAATTCTATTATCATGATTTTATGAAACATTTGTTTGTTGAGAATGCTAATGATTTATGAAACACGTGTTTGTTTGAGAGTGCTAATGGTATAAAGATGCCTTTTGTTAACTTATTCAATTAAAAAATATGCTCTTTATAGTCGTATAGTACAAAGGCAGTTGTTGTTGTTTTTCAATAACTTAGAGTGTTCGGGTCAGTTTATGCTCACATCAAGTAATTTTTGGAGAACAAATCTCACCGTTCAATAGCAAAAGACCCAATTAAACTTGGACAAAGTACCATACTGAGTGACTCCATAAGAGTGAATAGTAATTAGAAAGATTTGAACGTGAAATATGAAATCTTGTATAGGAGAGGACAAACTCACAAGCCCCAGACCTTAATTCGAGCACCAAGCGAATCCTTGGGGTTGTACTTTGTGTTTCATGTGAAAATAATTGCGTATGTTATTAAACTTGTTTAGATGTATAGTATTTATTGATAGAATGTCCATATCCAACACTTATTAATTATTTCGACAGGTGAGATATTCGGTACTTGTACAAGATCCCAATAAGGTTTGTCTTTATAATATTTTCATTCTCAATATATTTCTTTCTCTTCCCAAAACAAAACACTTATTTATTATGTTTACAAATTTTAAAAGAGTTACAAGGATTTTGGTAACTATAGGCCCTATCAAGAATAAGATATTTGGAAAGTTCTACTAAGAAAGATATGTGGAACTTTCTTCTGCTTAAAGATTGATCCACCAAGTGGTCACAAAGATGATTTTGTTTTTTTTTTTCAAAATTTGTGAACCGTTACAGATTGTAATTTATTCTATATTTTAATCTTTAAATTATTCTCTTTTAATTATGAGTGAATCAATGTGACATTGAGATGCCATTAGTTATGGGGCGATTTATAGGTTGCTACCAATTTAAATGTTGTGATTATTCGTTTGCAATTGTGTTAAAAACCAATTATGTTGTTATCTTGTTCATATGGAGCCAATATTTGTTAGTGACATTTGATTATGTTATAGTTCAGACATGTCTTCGTCCTAAACAGCCACATCCAACAGCAATAATGCATCACATGTAGGTACGAAAGCTCAATGGGATCAACTGTCAAAGGAGACCTTCATCCATGCATGTGTGGAAGAGTTAGGAGGTGCTGCCTACAAAGTAGGAACTGTATTAACCAAGGTTGGGTGGGTCAACGTTATGAAAAAATTTAATGAACGAACGGGCAAGCAATATGATAAAAATCAACTAAAAACATCAATGGGGGGTGTTGAAAAAGGATTGGCAGCTGTAGCAAAACTTGGTGTTAGGTGAAACTGGATTGGGTAGGGATCCAGAGACGGGTGCAATTGAAGCATCAGACGACAAATGACAAGAAAGCGGCCATCCAAATGCCTCCCTATAGAAGTTTTCAGGCCATAAAGACCAGAATTGTTATTTATAGAGCCATCCTTTTCATATGTTTCAAGAGATTTAACACTATTGTAAGTTTTGCAAACAACTGCCAACATAGTTTCTATCCCCAAGTACTCAAAGAGAAGCCAGCCAATAATAGATAGTCTGTGTAATATACCCTGAAGTACTTTCTTTGCTTTTATTGAAAAATAGATGCCAATAATAGATAGTCTGTGTAATGTACCCTGAAGTACTTTATTTGCTTTGATTGAAAAATAGATAGTCCATTGAAAAGAAGATCAACTGAATAGTTTCCATTGTGCTAGATGTATTTAGCAATTGCATAGCATGTTTCATAGACACCTACATAAATGAAAGGTGCAGTTCATTCTTATGAAGAAGTAGTTATAGCCTTTAGGTACTTATGGGAATAGTCAGTGCATTATGCATTTATTTACCTTCATTTTTGTGTTTGATATAGGTTTATGTACTTGCGATCGTACATTCATGTATGCAATTATTTTGAATTTTCTTAGAGAGAATGGGGCTCCATGGACGGTGTTAGAATTATGCGGTAGTTTGTGATAAGTACCTCCTTAATGGCCATGTTTCAAACATCATCTTCAATTTCCACAAGGGTTTTAGATGAATACAAATTTACTTTTTGATTTTAACTTACTAAAAAATAGGATAAATCAATATGAAAACATTAATTACCAAGTTTTGTTGACTGCATGCTCTCATACTTTGTACTTTGCTTAATGTTCCCGTTGGCTCGTCTCTATATTACTTGGATTGGATGCCACAACCTGAAGGCAGCTTTTGCTGGTAGGCCTATGGCCGTATCTGCTTCCCCATTGAACAACCCTTGTAAACTTTGGCGATTATGACGTCTAGGTAGTGCTTGTATTGACATGTCTCATTCAGATGCTTCCACATATAACTTTCTGACACAGTAGTTGAAGTTATACGACTGTCCCTGGCACCCATGGAGTGGTCTGATTTGATCTTCTACACTTGATTTGGAGTGGAAGTCTTTAGATTCATCAAATCTTTTTGACATATGACCCCCATCAAAATTTTCTGAAAAGTATCCTAATTCTGCTGTTTAAAAGCCAGTCTCAACTTCCAAGTAGTGGAGAATTCATTTATTTCATTTCTGATAAAGTAAATGAATGCAGAGTATCGGTTTTCAATTTTATTGTTTAGGAAAGTTGTAATATCTCCAGTAATGGGTTTACTTTTACCTATTGTTCGACTTGGATTCTCCCTTTTTTATAGTTTGAATGCCGGCGAGAGTTCGATTCTACCCAATTCTGTATGTACTTACAGTTTGCCTGGTAATTGACCTTTGGAATACATGGAGTTTTCTTCGATATCCATCTGAGCTTCATTTTTAACTAGTACTTATTTGTTTGATCATACAAAAAGGCCATGAAGCCTACAGATCTTTCTTTGAGTTTGCATCTAGTTGGAGAATAACTCCTCTTCTCTTCCTTTGTGGTTCTCTGAACATTGCTTTCTAGCTAAGCAGTTAATAGGCTTAGGTTGCAACCCCAAAACCCCACTCCTCCGCTCGGTAAATTGTGTGATGTTTGGGGAAAAAACATGTAATAAAACAAAACACGTACGTGGAGGATTGGTAAAATTGCGCTGCAGCTGGAACTTTACGCTACGGTACCATAACTAAAAGCAAGTTAAAAACCATACTTGACTCAAACAGTAGCGAGAGCCGGACTCAGTACTTGCAACCTTTTCATTTCAAAGTTGGATGTGTTAATAGTTGGAGTGAATATTTGGATTTTAGCTGAATTTTTTTTTATTGATGGATGCCCATTTTTATCACAGAGTCTGCTACATCAAGGCTTGAAGTTTGTCTTCAACAAATTGTAGACTCAACCGACAGTGCTAGTTCTTCCTCCGTTTAGCGTGCAGTTGACATTCTAACACTCAAGGAGGCCGCAGACGCTTTAAATGAGCTCCCTGAGTTCAAAGATGATTCGGAGTTATGGGCCCGAGGTTTTGATATATTATCTGGTGCTAAACAGCGAGCAGTGTTCATGTCGTGTCCGGACATTATGAAGAAGTACTTTTAGCTCACACATGAAATGGCAAAGATGCAAAAAACCGAGCTCGGTAACTCTAACTGGTTTGCGCCAGCTTCCTCAAATCCCGGGGGTCTTCAATTAACTTCTATTATCGTTTGTGGTTGTATCTTTAGACTGCGTATCTCACCTTAAGACTGTATTTTCCTTTGGTGGTGTTTTTATGATTTGTAGTGTTTTTCCTTTAAGACTATTTTTATGATTTCCCTTAGGACTAGTTCCTGGTGTATTGATGATTTGTAGTAGTGTTTTAGACTCGGTGCTTTGAAATGCATATTTTTTTTCAACGTTCCATTATGACATTTGCTTGAATGGTCCACTTTGGTGCAGAGCCTTATCTCATTTTGAGCAGAGCCTTATCTCACTTTGAAAAGTAGGTTTTTGAGCAGAGCCTTATCTCATTTTTGTCTACATGTTGGCTATTCACGGGAATCTATTACTTGAAAAAGCATAGCCTATTTATGGAAGTGGAAGCATAGGCATAGTGCTACCTGTGAGCAAATGTGGACGGCTCTCTTTCATATATTTATGAAAGTGGATCTCTTTTACGTTTGCAAGGGGGCTTGTTTTTTTTCCTTTAAAAGTTGAATTGGAAGTCGTCGTAGTTGGCAAGTACTCAAATTTTTTTTCTCAGCAATTGTCTTGGCTTGTCTTCTATCTTTCAAATTTTTTTTCCATTTTACCATCCGAAATCCTTGTTTATTTATTGAAATGAACGAAGACGATGAAAGGACGGACTACGACTACGATATTTACACCAAACAAGATGAGTACAATGTGGATGAGTACGGTGACCCGAATGTAGACGAGTACGATGAAGGGTCGAGTGATACCATACCTCATCACTCCTCAGGTTGGTCGAGGAGAAGAGCAGCTGCGGAAGCCATTTTAAATATCCACAATGAAACTTACATGGACAAAGAGCCTAGTCGTACCTCCGCATTCACCAGTGCAAAGTGGATCGCTGAGTTGAACGTGGGTCACCCAAAGCGTATGTATCAAGCATTTCATATGAGCATGCAAGACCAATTTTTTGGCCCTTTGTCAGTTGCTCGAGAGTAGGTATGAGTTGGGAGAGGCAGACAGAATCTCCGTGCAAGAGCAAGTGGCTATCTTTCTATGGATTGTAGGCCAACGAGCTAATAAGAGAAGTGCACAAGAGCGTTTCCAACGTTCGGGGGAGACAATTTCAAGGCGTTTCCATGATGTACTTGATTCCCTTAACGCCATGGCTATCGAATGGGTTAGACCATGGCCATGGCATCATGAAGAAGTGCACAAGAAAATAAAAGATAGCTCCACATATTTTCCTAAATTAAGTTTATGAAGGGAAACTTGAGTAGGGGTATTTGTATAACTTTTAAAGTTTTTTCTTACTTCTGATATTACCAATTTTTTTTATTTGTAGGGTGCAAGTGGTGCAATTGATGGCACTCACATCAAGGCCCACCCGAAGCCCAGTGAGATTGCCAATTGGATTGGTCGGAAGGGGTATCCGACACAAAAAGTTATGGCGGCATGTGACTTTGATATGTGCTTTACTTTTGCATTAACAGGATGGGAGGAAAGTGCACACGACACTAGAATTTTCTATGATTGTGTAAGGGACGTGACCAATAACTTTCCACACCCACAGCAAGGTTGGTCCAACATTTCTCTTTCTCCCGCATAATAGTAAATTTCATACATATGTACGGAATAATTGGTTTACAAATAAAAATGTACATGACTGCAGGTGAGTATTATTTGGTAGATGCTGGGTACCCAAACATTCGAGGTTTTCTAGCACCATACAAAGGTTTTACGTATCATGTTCCAAACTGGCATAACGGAGCCATATCGAGGAATAACTTTGAAAAATTCAACAAAATACACTCATCCCTAAGGTGCACCATAGAAAGGACTTTCGGAGTATGGAAAGCGCATTTCCCCATGATATGGCCGTTGGGTTCTCAATGGAAACACAAAAAACTCTTATAACTGCAGCAATGGCCATCCACAATTTCATAAGAAGGAACAACATGCCTGATATTCCTTTTGGCTTCTATGATACACTACCAGAATTCATGCCTTATGAATGTGGAGTGGAAACTATGGCACCTAACGGGTTACATAGACATACGCACCAACACGATGATGGTGAAATGGACAATGTGAGGGGTCAAATTCGGGATCATATTGTCGCCCATCCTATACGTTAGATGCCTATGGAGCAAGTGTTTTCCTAATGTTTTTTTCATTTGGATGCTTTGTTGTTCATGTTTCAGTTTAGATGCTTTGTTGGTTGTTTTCGGCATTGTGTAATATTTTTAATATGTATAATATGGTTATGTATGTGTTTTTAAATTGTGTAATGTTTATATTTGTATTTTTTTGGACCACCTTTTTTTATTTTTTTTCCCAATTACTTCTATTTTCCACAATTCTTATTACGTACAGGAGAATTTCAATTCGTTTAAAAAAAATAGGAAGATCAAATAATATTTTCCAAACAAAAGTTTTTAAAAAAATGGACGGGTTCCTCTTACAATATATTTCCCAATTAAAATTTAAAAAAAAAAATTAAAGTCTTCATATGTACCAATGATGATGGTGTGTAATCTGATGCATATTTTTAGAGTCGGGTGAGAATTTCATTTTTTTTTACGAGAACATACTGTATGTGGCATGTTTTTAATAAACAAGGGCAAATTGGTAAAAAATAATCCATAACTTATTTTCATCATTCTTCTCTCAAACACTATAACTTTTACAAAATGCATTCTGCATATTTCTCCCAAACACTTTTACCAGAATCAAAACTCATTCTGGCCATAATCCAAAAAGCCAAAAATGAAAAGCTGAAAAGTAGGCTCCCAAACACCCCCTAGTGACTTAATAGAGTTGTGGACGGTGCCACTTTTTGATGTTTTTGAAAAAAAGGCGATTTAGGAAAAAAGAAAATTTAGAGTCGCCACCCGGGGTTTCATTTTTGGAAAATGTTAGGTACCCGAGGAACCGTTTAGAAAAATAATATGACTCTTGTGCCGCTGAAAAAGGGTTTGGTCTACAAAAAATAGAGATTTGGTTTCGGGAGCCAGGTTACCCACGGGGAAGGTTTTGTTCGAAAAAGCACCCCGCGTGCTCGGAATTTTCCGGTCTCTACTAAATATTTGTGGGATTTTTATGAAAAGATTTTATTGAAAACTTTATTCACACATAAACAGTAAATAATTATTCTAAAGAAATAAATAACAGTGACAAGTCACGCAATGCAATAAAATGACATATTGAATAAACAAGTAATGCAACAAAACATTTAAAGCACAAATAAATACTTCATTGAAATAATAAATGACATGAGGGGATGTAATAGTAATAATCAAAAGCCACGGGGGTCAGTGTAATAAAAGGTATGTAAGTTTTTTCCCAAAACAGAGCATCAGAACCCGAAACAGAGTATGGAAAATCGAATTTTACCACTGACGCCATATGGTGTCGGAATAGATGCCGTGCGGTGTATGTTTGGACACCATGCGATGTATGTTTGATAAGCCAAAATTTTAAAAAATTTGATTTTGTCAGAATGAAAAGGGCCTCTATTTTCTTTGTTTTCTTTGTGAAAAATATGACTTTTTGACGGTTTTGAAAGACCCCTAGAAAGATTTTTGACAAAAGAAAGAATATACCTCCACACAAGAACAGCATTTTGCGATAATTAGCGACATCGCATAATACTCGCCCGAGAGATTTATACTTGATTGAAAACGTCCTTTTAAGTTCAAGGGAGAGCTACAAAGCTTCCCTCAAACCTAGTGGACACCCCTCAGAATACAAGAACTTTGATAAGAACACGGGTTTATACCTCGAAACGAAACCGAATGGATCAAAAATGAGGTTTATGGATTTCTGGATTTGTGAGGACAAGGGTTTATTGGGTTTGTAGAGTGATGAGTGATTGAAAGCGAGAGTTTCAATTGAAATTTCTTGATGGGTTCGTATGTGAATTCTTCGCTCTTCCGAGTTGTGTCTCTCTGGGCGAAACCGGTTGAGGGAGTTTGAAATTTATAGGCGAGGAGAGACGATTGATTCCCACGTTAACCAAATCCCTCACGGCAGGAGCTACGCCATAGCCAGCATGATGATATTCGTTCTGTGAGACTGAGGGTTGTCATTTCGCTCCAGGATTCGCGGTTAAAGGAGAAGATGTCGTACGGCTTGTGTATGTGCACCGCACGGTGCAAACAAGTACGCGGCACGGTGGCAATGGCAAAGCTTTGGAATTTAAGCCGTACGGTTTAGGAGCAAAGGTCGTACGGTTCAAGTGGGTTTATCTTTGGATCTTTAAGTTTGTTCATGACTCCAGGGTTTGTTCCGAGGTATACATCGCGTGTTCCTTTTTCATCATCAGGGATGCACAAGTCATCAAAATTGGGGTGTCTACAAGAGTATAGTTCATTCCAATGGGTTATTGCAAATAAAATGCATTGCTATGTGAATGAGGTGAAGGTTAATTTAATGAGTTGGGCGTGTTTAACTCGAATGAGAAGTTGGGTACGTATCGGGTACGACGTATTGGTAGTAAGGGAACCTAGTGACTTTATTAGGTATAATCCATCTTATTGGTTTCTCATAAGTCTTATACGTCTTTATGTGATATCCTTGCTCATTTTTTTCACTTGCATTTAGTATTGGTGGTACGTGGATACGCTTAATACATACGGACATATAAAATACGTTGGATACTTGATTTTGACTATGTGTTGAGTACTTGTGGGATACGCCGTGTATTTGTGGGACTTTGTGTTGAGTACTTGTGGGATACGCCGTGTACATATGTGACTATGTGTTGGGTTGGGTACTTGATTTTGACTATGTGTTGAGTACTTGTGGGATACGCCGTGTATTTGTGGGACTTTGTGTTGAGTACTTGTGGGATACGCCGTGTACATATGTGACTATGTGTTGGGTACTTACGAGATATGTTGGGTACTTATGGAACTCATAGAGTACTATCGGATACATTGTATACACCCGGGATCCATCGTTTGTACATGAGAGTGCCTTGTCCTTAAACGTACAACTGTATATTGTGGTTTGCTTCCATTGTTATTTTTCCTGTATCTTTTTGACTTTCAATGCTCATATCATTTCATGAACATTTATAGGATTTTCCTACTAGGCGAAGTGAATGCTCACCCCTTCATTTGTCAGGTACAAAACAAGATTCATAGCTTGGGATTCTTGGCGTGTTTGCATGAAAATCTTTGAAAGCTTATGGAAGAGTCACATAGGCGTTTCAAGTAGTTCACATATTGGTAGACGAAAATGTAAACTCATTTATTCATTTCTTCAACTTTGCAAATTCTATTATAAAGAAACGTTGACGTGTAATCCAATGAATATTCTTTTAAAGTATAATAGAATTTAGGGGAAAAGTATGACTTCAGCTTCCGATAGTTGCCATACAAAATCTTGATAATGTATTTTTGGAAAAAGACATTTTTATTTGTGGTTAAAAATTGAGGGCGTGACATCGTGAGCCCATTTCTCCTAGAGCTGGTGTGTGAGGATGATGATTTAAGGAGTGGACTGAATACCGCTGACTTTTCTCTCTATGTGCTTGGCCTGATCTTTAACCCCCATTACTTACTCTGTTATTCTCGATTAAATCGTTAGTTATTGTTTGCCTCTTTAAGTTGAATATTTATTTGACTAACCAAGAACCTATCCTACACATACCTTTGATGATAGTTACAACGATCCTCATGTCTATTGAGCATCGCAGCACCGTGTGCCGCACTAGTATCCTTTGTTTGCTCATTTTCCTCTAATGGTTTTTTTGTAGGTGCTAGTGTATTTTTCTTCCAACATGTGAGTTTTTTTTTTTATTATTATTGATCCACCAATATGTGAGTTCGAATAGTTGCTTTTGCATTCTTATTGGGAGTAGACGTTCTTGTCTTTGTCTTTTGTTATGGCCGTCTCCCAATAAGATCTGCTCTTGTTCCTGGCTGTTATTTCTAATATATTTCTTACTATTCCAAAAAAAAAAAAAAAAAACAAATTTGTATTACCTTGAGAACAAACGTGGATGACAAAAGAAACAGGATCCTCTCCAGTTATACGGTCAAGTTTTGATCATTTTTGGATTCTTCCAAGAACTATTTTGATGATCCAAAACATTAATATTTTTGAGCTTGCCGGAAAAATTGACCGTGCAAAAAATCACGATGATTGGATCCCGGTTGAATGAGTTCCGATCCATTGGTTTAATATATTTTTGTTCAAAATAAATGCATTCTGTAACCATATCAATCTGTATCGATCATCATCGCGACTTTTGGCATGGATGTTATCTAGCTCTAAAATATAAATGTATTGGATCATCACAATGATTCCAGAGAGACCCAAAAATGAAATGCCGTTCCATGACAAAATTTCAACAAGTGGTCACCTGTGTCATAGTAAATGAACGGTGGGTCCAAAGAATAGATCAAAACACCACATAAAAAATTGGAAAGTAGGCATTGTTGCTGGCATGAAGGTGTAGAATGTAGCAATTGTCCAGAAATTAAAATGAGGTCAGGCGACGGTGACTGTAGATTTGGTGTTATATGTATAATATATGGAACCCAACTACTGCTAATCTTCCATCTGGGAACTCAAGTCTGGTGGCCAATAGTGAATGGCCACTTAAATTCTTTGAAAAGGACAGCCCTTGCAATATTCATAGGCCTAATCACTTCTTCTTTTCGTCTAAGTGGTGTTGTGGTGACGGCTTGTCCTCTCGGACAGTAGCTATGGCTCAACCGGACATTCCACAGCGCGTCGGGAACCCCAATGATTACGCCCATGGGGGGTTGCTATGCTGGTTGCCCTTTCCCACCGTTTTTCCGGTTCAAAAAAAAAAATCACTTCTTTTCCTTTTTTCTTGGCAGGACTTGCACAAAGAAAATAATACTAAAATACTACGAGAGAAGACCAAAACAATTATAATTAAATAAAAGCCAAATAATTACTTGAGACAATGATATTAGGTTATTTAAATTATGAAAAATGCTTTAAACACAAATGGTCGAATAAAGATCTTGACAAATATATATGCATAACATAGTCATCCGACGCACATGAATTCTACGTGCATCGTGGATTCATCTTCGCTCAATATCGGTATTCGTAACATTGTTCTTGGCCAATGATATATTACCCTGCCCACATAAGCTCCTTTACTAAGGGCAAATGGTTTGGATGTGTAGAAGAAAATTACATGTAATTTGATTGGTAGTTTTGAGATAATAGTATCGTATAGCATTGCGTAATTTTTCTGTTTTTATTTAAATTTTTAAAAATTTCAACTTGTTTAGTTTTTGAATAGAGGTATGCAATACAGTCCAAAAAGTTTTTAAAAAAATTGATATTAAAGACAAAAAAAATACGGATGACGAAACAATGAAAACTTTTAGAGATAATTTTTCTAAAATGAGAACAAAACAAAGCATAATCACTAGCTGGGAAATAAATTTTGTTGAATAATTGCTATTGAGTTTGCTTATCCCCAACACTGGAATTGAGTCAATCCAAAGCTTTTCGATTATGACCTAAAAAATGACATATTAATTGTGGACGGTCGGGGCCCACGCTTTTGATGTTTGTTTTGAAAAAGGGGCGATCTGGGAAAAAGAAAATTTAGAGTCGCCACCCGGGATTTAATTTTTGGAAAATGTTAGGTACCCGAGGAACCGTTTAGAAAAATAAATATGACTCTTGTGCCGCTGAAAAAGGGTTTGGTCTGCGAAAAATAGAGATTTGGGTTCGGGAGACAGGTTACGAGCGGGGAAGGTTTTGTTTGAAAAAGCACCCCGCGCGCCCGGGAAATTCCCGGTCTTTACTAAATATTTGTGGGATTTTTCTGAAATCGTCTTATTGCAAAACTTTAATCAAACAACGATTAAACATTTAAACGTACATGATAATAATAAAAGAAAATAAACAAGACATAATGGTAATGCAATGAAATAACAGGGGGTAACTGTAATAAAAAGAAATACGAAAATATAGAAAACAGAGCACAGCTTAAGAAAACAGAGCATGGGTTTGATTTCTGCCAATTGTGTCGTACGGCACACTTGGTTATGCCGCACGGTGGAGAGTTTGTGTCGCACGGCACAATTGGTAACTGAAGCTTTCAAAAAAAATTTGTTTTTGACAAAAGATTAAGAATCAATAATTTCTTTCAAAATATGGGTTTCCTTTGCTGAAAATCATCGTTCTAGGGAAATAGAAATGAAAGTGATGTACCTCCTCGCAAAGATGGTACTTTCACAACAATGGATAATCATTGCGAAATACACATTCGAGAGATTTGTGTTTATTGAAAACCATTCTTCTGAATTCGAAGAAGAGTAATAGAACTCTCCTCAAATCCAACGGAAACCCTCAGAGAGCTTAAGCCATTACAGCTTTGACGAAAGCACGGATCTTTACCTCGGAACGTTTCGGTTGGAAACAAACCCCTTTGAACCGATTGGATTAGAGACTGGAAATTATGATTTTTTGACAGAGTAAGGGAGTGGCAACAAAGCTTCAAAGAAGGAGAGTGTTTCTTCTGAAATTTTTTCTGGAGGTTCTTTCTCTGTTGAAAATTTTTTTGGTCCTCGTCTGCCATGGCAAGAGCTCGGTTTATATAGGGAGGGGAATGGCGGATTCGTACGCAACCCAAGATCTTCACGTTAAGGAGTATTGTCACGTTATAGACTGCCTTCGATAGCCTTTCGACGTTTTACGAAACCATGATGAGATTCGAGTTGCCGAGCTGCTGCTGGATTCGGGCTGAAGGACAGGTACCGTGCGGTGTTCACACTTACACCGTGCGGTGCAACTATGTATGCCGTGCGGTGCAAGTGGAAAAAAATTCTGAAATTTTCAAAAGTGCACCGCGCGGTGTCCCGCGCGGCATTAAAAGCCCAAACTTCGCAAGGCCGCCCCGGGTGCTACCGAACTCCGTTTTGCGCGTGGTTGGTACCGTTGGAAAGCTTGATAAGTCTACTTTCTAACCCAAGTGGTTGGGAAGCAAAATGATTTGTACATCAAAAGTTATGACAATTTTACCCTCAGGTGGTCGGAAAAAGAGTCATTTTGGTAAAATCCTTATATCTCCCTCATTTCAAAATGGATTGAGACATATTATATATCAAAAAAGAGGGTTTTTAATGTACTAGAAGATGGTCTAGGGTATGCCTTGTGTTCAAGAGATTTTTCTTGGGTTTCGAGTACAAAGGGCATTGTTCCAAAGCTTCCGAGGCATATTTTGATCTTTCTCATCTTGGGGATGCACAAGTCATCAAAAAATTGGGATATCTACAATAATAATTATAGAATATTTTATATCAACGCTTGGTAACAAAACTACCCATAGGTACATCACAAATGAAATATAGCAATAGGAGTTCACGGTTTAGGCTAAAAAACAAGAAGAACAATATAACCATCAGAGCTCGTTTCGATAGAGGATTAGGAGGGCATCGGGCCCGAATGATTAATCCCGGGTCTACACCATATCATTGGTTTGGGATGATATGGTGACCCTTATCCATATCTTATCACCCCTTCGTAAAATGCACTTTTGACCCAAATGCCCTTCATCTCTCAACCACTCTATCTACCGTTATGATGAGTTTTTTTTTTTAATCATCGTTTTGATGGGGTTTAATTTTCTAAAACATGAAGATTGAAAAAAAGTGAGTTGTGGAATTCTATATTTGATGTAATGCGTAATCTAATATGGGCATTTAAAAGGGCAAATAATTTTTTCCCCATTCTTATTAACTCAAGCAAACCAAATGCTATTTTATTCCCTTTTAAAAATGCCACATCAGTGTATGTCAACCATGCATGATTGGTAATGAGAAAACAAAAAAATTTGAAATTACTTTACAACCATCAATTATGTACTACCACGCAGGATGTTTGTGTCTAATATTGTGTCTTGATATTGTGTATATAATGTTAATCTAAGTAATACTCATTACTATCTTATCTCCGCTTGCTATTATCTCCACCCAAATCTCATCCCGCATCAAAACTAGCCATCACAGTTTTCAAACAATAAAATTGCAATTTTACCAATGAAACCCTATGTACTAAGAAATACGATTTTCGGGGAAAACTTTTAGAAGAAGTAAATTGCTCCTCACACGCCCCTGACACACACCCCTCCACTGGCCCCACATGTTTTTCCAAAAATGTCCCCCCTCTTTAATTATTTTCCCAAAAATGCCCCCCTCTTTAATTAATTAAATTAAATTCATTTCTTTATTTATTTCATTTAACTAAATTCCTTTATTATTTAATTATTTAATTCTTTTATATTATTAATTTAATTCATTTATTTATCTCTTTTTCTTTATATCCTTTTTCTCTTTTATTTTTTTAATATTCTTTATATCTTTTTTCTCCTTAATTTATTTAACTAAATTCCTTGTTTATTTAATTTTTAATTCTTTTATCTTATTAATTTAAGAAAAATGCTAACGGGTGTAATGTTGCGCACGTTAAGGGTACAAAAATATACATTTATGGGTCCCACTTGTACCTTAAGTGTACTTTAAAAGTGTACTTTATAGTACAAGTGAGACCCAATAAGTATACTTTTTGTACCCTTAACGGGCACAATTGCGCCCGTTAACAAGACCCTTAATTTAATTCATTTATTTATGTCTTTTTTTTCATATCTTTTTTCTCTTTTTTTTTAATATTCTTTATAAAATAAAAATGTTTCATACCATATACTTATCGTCGAGAAAAATAAAATATGAAGGAACATTTTTTAATCACTCT
>JAXBDA010004746.1:0-27434 GCA_036023075.1 Gaultheria prostrata
AAGGAGAAGAGGGACAACTATTGGATTTGGTCGATAAGCACAATGCTGATATGCAATTACATGGAGCAGAAGTGGTGGAGATGATGAAGGTTGCCATGTGGTGTCTACAAAGTGATTACCAGAGGCGGCCTTCAATGACAGTGGTGGTTCAGGTCTTGGAGGGCTTTGTTATTGTTCCAGACAATTTGGACTATAACTTCATAAATGTTCCAGCAAGAAAAGTGGCAGCTACTGGTGAAGACATGGATGCTATTGATGATGGCATTCCGTTATTAGCATCAGTTCTGTCAGGGCCAAGGTGAAGGCAAGTATCTAGAAAAGCAGACACAATTCATTGACAGTTTGATCCGATTCATTCGAGTGTAAATGACGTTGACAAAATCAGTGGTCCTATCAGACGTTTCTTCTTAGATGTAATTTCGTGTCCGAAACATGTTTTCCATTTACTTGTTTTTACCCTCGGTTGTTTCCTACCTTTTAGGTGAACAAGTTTGAAAATACTTGGACTTGGTAATTACATGATGCATATATAAAGTTTCTGCTATGCTAAAGTTTCTGCTATGCTTCACAACTCATGCGTAGCAACTTATAAGAGAGAACAATGAGGAATATTTATATTCGTGAAACCATGAAAGAAACCATGGGCTAAAGGAAATTCACAGTATCTTAATCTTTGTACATACTTTGCTGTGCAATAATGACAATTGATTTGTGTGTATATACGCAACATTTTTTTTTTAACATACTCCGTGCATGTTTTCATATCGCTGGGGTGATCCTTCAGATTAAGGGATATTGGTAATTCTGTTTGAAGTCTTCCTCTTAAGAAATTAAGGCAGCCCTACTTTAGTAGTATACTTTGAATAAACACACAAGTCAGTGGTCCCTTTTGAAAATGCCAACAGATTTTGTTACACTAGTGACCTGCTACCCCTTCAATGTAAATCATAAATGTGTGTAGATATGGAGGAATACGAAGGAAGTTGAGAAACAAACTTGGCTTCTCTGTTGTGTCGAATAGAGTCCAAGCAGAATTCGCATCGAGAGACTCAGCAAGAACTTATCTACAGTTTTAAATTTTCTATTTGGCTCTGTTGTGGATCCTCTCTCCATATCTACTGCTTCTATGGACTGTTTGAGTATTTTGCAGGAGCTGTCCATTCCCCTTTCATGTAAGTCAGTCTTGAGAAACAAAAGTTTTCATGCAAGTATAAAAACATGGTTAACAATAATCGAGCCACATGGAATGTTGATCAGTTGTGGATTTGTCAGCTATTTGCTTTCGGAGTGCCAAATTCTATATTTCATAATAGAGTTATTAGTACTTGCTTTGACGATCGATTATTTGGTTTGATAATTGGACTAAGGAATGCAGTAAATTTGATTGTGTAATTTTAAAAAATCTGAATTTGATTAACGAACAACATACAGTTACGTCCGCCTCTTTTCATGCTCTTAACATGAAATGTCACATACTAGAGAATATACAAGTTGAAGTAGATTTGAGATTTTAAATACCGACGTAAGTCGGAGAAAAAAATGCTTAGTTTGGGCTATTTCTGCACACAATTTGATAACACAGATTCCTCATGATTCATCTGATGTTCTTTGGTATTTGACCTGAAAATCACGAATTGGTTTAACAAGTTGATCAGAATGTTCAATTTGCTGGAATTTGCACTGTCTGTTTCCCAAGAGGGTTCAAAACATAAATGAATCGATACTGAAGGGTAATTTGAAGCAAAAATGATTTGAAGAGGAGTGGGAAAAAAAAAGTGATTAAAACATCACTAAGTTTGTTTATTTATGAATGCACTTATTCAAGGTACATTAGCCCAAACTTACCCATAAGCCCAGATGAAGGAAAACAAACCCCCAAGGCCGATGTTGGATTGGGCCAAAGTGCACACTACTTTCTAATGAAGATTGGGCCGCGGATCTAACAAATTTTGGTAAACTTGAGTGACATCCGTGCTTGTTACTTGGAAAAGGCTTCGGTCCACTGAAAAATTGTGTATTTTGGGTTCGGAAGTTACGAGTGGGGAAGGTTTTAAGGCACACCACTCGCCCGATATGAAATTGGTCCGTACTTAATGCTGGTGGGGTATAGAAAACTTTTTATTACTTAACTTTGTTCATGTAAGGCAGTAAGTAACAAGATAATATGAACATGGAGGCTATGAACAATTTGAAATAACATGAACAAATAATCTATGTGAACGAATCAATTAATCCTAAGCAAATACAATAAGCTCATAATATCCCAAGTAAGTATTTTTAAGTGTTGGTACGGGCCCGGAAGACAACATTTTGAATTTATCTTCCAACCAACGACCGTACTGTATTGGGTATTTGGGTAATCACGGCACGGCAATAGTCCATTGTCATACGGGAGTTGCTTGTATTTGGCAGTATTACTATTGAAATAGGGATAAAAGATCACCTGGAAAGAGTAAATTCCCCGCCTGAATTCTTGCAAATGCTAATATTTTGGGTGGTAGGCAAAGGTGGAGGAACAACCTTTTGGAGGCGCGGCAGTTGGGCATTGTTTCAGTTTGGATAGTTGAGGCACCGTTTGGGGAAGAGGTGGGACAAACATGACGGAATGGTTTTCGTTTTTCAATCGGGGTGGGTAAGTTATTTTTGGGCGTTTCTAAAGAAATGATCTACGCAATTTTACAAAATACTTCCTCCGTCCCTTTTTAAGTGTATAGCCTCATAGTTCCAACTTATTTTCTCTCGCATCAACTTTTACAACTTCTACATCTACTTTCCACTACTTATTCTTATCAATATAATAATACTTACTAACTTTTCAAAAATGAATCTACTTTTAAGGGCAAAATAGAAAATGCATCCACTAACTTTTCAAAATACACATTTATCAAGGGACAGCCCCCAAAATGAAAAGTTAAACACTATAAAAGGGACGAAGGGAGTACTACTAATAGATATTTGAATGAACACGTGCCTTCTTAAGAATCTTAGTGGATACTGAGAAAAGAGAGGAGTGTGTATAGAATTTCCCTAGATACATAGACGAGGACACAAATCCTTTTTGGATCATCTTCAGAAGCTACGTCTGTATAGATGACCGCTGATATTTTAGACTCCATTGAGAATATTAGGCACTTAAGAAATCGTGTTACTCGGATGTTATTTGATATTTTTCAAAACTTATTTATTTCTACAAAAAATTTATTTTATGTAGTGTTGTAATATTTTTTAAACTCATTGTTCTCAAAATAAGTGTTCTGAAAATATACTACATGATATCTGATTAACATGAAATTTGGCATGTCTAATGTTCTTGACGACGTCTAAAATATCAAAGGTTTCAATCACCATAACGGACTCGAGAAGGGCCATTTCCATAACGGACTCGAGAAGTGACCGGACATGACTGTCCGATGTCTTAAAGGAATGACAAAGGATCTGTATCCGAACATTAATTTCTCAAGGATCTTTCTAGTGTCAGCCCATTGGGCTGCCACTAATAACATTCTTTGATCGATAAGTGTGCATTCTTACCTGTCAAAGAGTGCACATTTTTACTGGTAAAAATACACTATTACCGGTCAAAACTACACTATTACTGGTCAAAGAGTGTTCTTAGTGTCAATCCATTGGACTGACTTAGATTTTGCCATTTATCAAAAAGGAATGAAGGGAATTCCACCATTATGTACTTCAAAAGAAGGCCAAGAACAAACATGTTTCAAAATAAAATGGGTATGTGGGAAATGGGGTGGGTGTTGTGCACCCCTCGGCCGTCCGAATATGTTTTGGACTATCCGGATGTATTTTGATTTTTAACCGATAAAAGTAAATCTTTTTATTCATAAAATGGACACAACTTTAAATTTGTATATATTTTTTTTATAATATTAGTACTATTTAAAAGATATTCACAATACCTTTAAAATGAGACCAATCTTGAACAAATTTTCAATTTTTTTTTTATTATTGATAATTTCAATTTTTTTAGAGAGAGTGCAAAAAAATTGAGTTTTGAAGTAAGTATTTAGATGCGCTATCCAGCTGCGGTGGTTGGCTCCCTGTTCCATATCCTCGATGGTGCAGGTTCGAGTCCTGCTGTAGTCGGTTTCCATGAGAGCCTTTTTCTTTTTTCATTGTCAAAAAAAAGTAAGTATTTGAAAAATGGAGGGAGAATGTTGTTTCTTTTGAATTCATTGTACCAAAAAAGATTTATAAATAGGGTGTGGTCCCCAAAATTTGATTATTGAGAAAATGTTGTTACTTTTGATTATCCAAATGCCAAAATTTGGTTATTGCACTAAAAGGTTGTTATCTTTGATTATGCCAATGTGAGCCAATTTTTGAACAAATATTGTTAACTTTAGTTATTTAGATGTTTTGATTATTCCACTGGTGATGTTCTAAAGAGGCTGTGCAATACTTGGTAGTTGTTAGTTTGTGTTGCATTCCAGATATACTTGGTAGTTGTTACTGTGTTCCGCTGGTGAGGAGTTGGTAGAAAAGACTTATGTGGTTGTCTGGTGTCAAAGGTGATGTTGCTTCATAGATGTGAGCAAGCATGTCCGGTATATCTGGTATCAAACTTTCCTGGCCCCAAAATTTTCCAGAATGGTATATGTTGAGGAGATCGAAGTGACCAACTTCTTTTACCATTAAGCTATGATAATGTTAAGTTTCTGGAAATTGTTTCCATCCAGTCATTGCACACATTTGTAAAGCTAATCTTGTACTAGTAATACAAGCAAGCCACTGCATCATACACATGCCTAACAAGCCATGGGTACAGCAAAGTCCAACTTACTCAAGTGCAAAGTTCCAAACTACTCAATCTTCATCAAACAATACATCTCCCAGATTTACAATTTTCAAATTAAACTCTCATTACATAAAATAGATTACCCGGATTAACAGTTTTCAAATTCCGGATTCAACCACCAGTACATAAAACAAACAAAACGGAGAGAAACTATAGTTCAAGGGACCAGCCAAGCTTCCTAATATACTATATTTTATCAACTTCCCAGAAGAGACTCACAAGATTATAACCAAATTGTGCTGCTTCTGCTCCTACCGCTGTACAAAACCAACTGCATTCACAAGTCCAAAACACAATCAGCATGGGTATAAATCTGAATTTTATTCATACTTTATGTAGGCATTGGCAGTCGCTATGAATATATAATGAAGAGTTCCACCTCGGCCTAAACACAGTTCATAACATAAATTAAGAGTTCAACTTAATTGGAACAATCGTTTTAGGACAACAAGAAGTGCTATTTGGGACCAAAAATTAGGGGCGGATGGAGTAGTAAATAGAAAATCAATTTCGATTTCAACTTTCAAACAAAAATCCATCAAGATGCCCCTACACTTTTCATCATGTTCTGGCAACGGGATGGAGAGTGGATGGGAGAAAGAGACTTTCATTAGTAGGAATAATGGCACCTGAGATAATTTTGTTCACTAGGAAGAGTAAAAATTCTTTTATTTTCATAAGAACTCCTTTGATCAAGAACGAGTAGTAGTGCCACTATACTACTTTATTTATATATATTAATATTATATATTCGAATTCGAAATTCATGCAAACAAAGAAAAAAGTGTTTACTTTTATATTAAAACAATAATATACCCATTTTTTTGGTTGCAAGTGTTATCCTATTGTTTTAGTCGTTATTGGCGAGGAAATTGATGAAAATTCCCTCGCCTATGTAATTTGCATGATCAATTTCCAGTCGTTATTGGTGAGGAAATTGATGAATTATCGACAAAAAAATCATCAGTATAGGCGAGGAAACATTTCGTCGACAAGTAATTTAATTTAAATATTATGAAAATAGTGAAGCCGACAAAAAATTTCGTCGCCTATGATTGTACTTTAAAGCCTATCAACGACAAAAACTTTCGTCGTTAGAAAGCTTCTTAGAGAAACCTCTGCAGTGATAAAAAATTTCGTCACCTAAAGAATGTATATGAAGAGTAGGTGACAAAATAAATCGTCACGCATTCCTTTAAGAATACAATCTCCTGTTTATTTTAGAATTCAATTGATCTCGAACAAAAGCCCTGTATTAAGCACTATAAAATCTAAAGTGCACCAAATGACAAGCACGTTACATTTCACCAAAATAGCCAACATATATTCATAAACCTTTAGAATATTTAGTATTATACACCAATTAGTTCATCCACCACATGATCTAATGCATCCATGTTCCAAAGACAAAAACAATCAAACTAGACCATATCATGTTCTTATCCTATACATCATCCAAAAAGAAGACTCAAACTTCATCAAAAAAAGGAGAAGTCATCATATATTTATATATCCAAAAGAGAAGTCTTCAATGAAAACCATGTACTCTCATCTTTCCCGCTTTCCAACCTTCTGCATATTCAATCTGCAAAACATGAACACAAAATATTGTTACGATCATGTTAATAGAATAAGAAAATTTAGCTAACAATCCGATATAACATGGGATCAAGCCTTCGAATATCGTGGTGTTGCCCTGCTTTGTTTGTGTTGCACTATGTTGGTGTGGTTGTACACCATATTCAGTCCATTTGACTCTCTAGTTTGTACAACTCAATCTAAAGAGTTTATTCCCATTGTTCACAGATTATAACTTGTGAATTAAGTGTGGACAGATTACATCCAGAATCAATCAGATTGTGTATGAGAGCTCTGGGTCCGGCTTCATATTATGTGAGTCCGTGACTAGCACAAAAAGGTGGGCAGTAAGTAATGTTGGACGCTTCGGCGAGAACAACAATGCCCGTTACACGAGTAACTTTTCATCTGAGATCGCAGATACCTTGGACTCAGAGCTTTTCCAATCAGCACGAATATCTCTTGGATCACTGCGATATGATGGGTTAGGCCTTGAGAATAGAGATTATAACGTGAGTCTCCAGTTTGCGAAGATATCCATCCTGAATCTTATAAATTGGAAAAGTGTCGGAAGGCGTGTTTTTGATGTATACATACTAAGAAGCACATACACGTTTATAGGTCTCACGTATCCGTGTCCAACACGTGTCGGTGACGGACACGTCACGATACTACACTCTCCGGACACGTGTAGGACATGCTTAAATACTGTCTAATTTTTTTCTTGTATTTCTTTTATTCAGACACATGGTAGATGCTCTAGGACATGCTGCCAAAATTCATAGAACCGCTAAGGACAAATTAAAGGTTAAAATCTAATTTTTGAACTCAGCCATAAGTGAAAATTCCCGCCGATATGTAGGTCCTAATTCATCTCTTTCTGGCTCCCTCTCTCTTTCTCAATCGTGTTTCGATTTCGTATGAAAAACCCTAGTTTTTTTCAAAAACCCTAGCTTTTTTCAAAAACCCTACTCCATTTTAGGGTTTGCGGAGTATTTATTTGATTTTCTTACCTTTTCTCACCATCCTAACATGGGTCTCAGAGCAGATTTCTGGTGCTATTACTGTTTCATGCCATGACTTTGTTTGGTTTAGGTTGGGGGGGGGGGGGGGGGGGGGGGAAGAGAGAGAGATAGAGTAGTAATTTGAGAAAAAACTTATTTGGACCTGAGAGAGGTGGAGGTGGTTCTGAAAGACCAATGCAAACAAATGTCCCAAATGCAATTATCGGTGTACCACAGACACACAGTGGCGGAACCAGGACTTTAAGTCGGAGGTGACACTTGAAATATTAATATAATTAATTTTAAAAAACTGTATCTAGATTAATTATTCATAATACTATAATTAAATATTTCTATAAGTTAATAATTTACAAAATACTAACTATTGAAAAGGAATACACATGCTCTAATGTTGAATATTCATAATACCTAAAAAGGTACAAATTTTGATAGATTAATAATCTAACAACATACAGTATATATCCACAACAAATACGGTAGTAGGTGAAAAGTAGTAATACCTGGAATATGTGATTTTGTTTCATTTAGAAGTGGGAAAAAAAAATGTTCCGTGACTTCCGGCACTGATGCGACACCGACACTCCCCACTAGGGCTGCAAACAAGCTGAGCTATAGGACTGACACTCCCCACTAGGGCTGCAAACGAGCCGAGCTATAGGATGTTCAAGTTCGTTCTTTAGTTTTTAAATGAACTCGAGCTGAGCTCGAGCTCAATGAAAATTTGACAAGCTGTGCTAGAGCCGAGCTCGCCTAGGTTTGAGTCGAACTCGAGCTTGTTCACGCGTATCAAAAATATTAGATATTTATGCTTGCATCTAGAACTTCAACAAAAAAAAATTTGGTACGTAAATGAGTACGCACATATTTAAAATTCATATCAAAATTTAAGTTTATAGTACATTTAAAAGTGATAAAATTTTGATGATGCATTATGTAAAATTTTAAACATATTCAAGGTTATATGTGATATTCTTGTGAGATATACATATATACACTCCATGTTCGGGAGCCTAATCAAGCCGAATAAGTTTAGGTTTGGCTCATTTATTACTCGAATTGAACTCAAACGAGCTTTTACCAAGTCGAGCCTCGAATAGTTCACGAATTTGCAGCCTTATTCCCCATGTAAAATAGAAAAAATTGGAGGGCATGACACGTTGGGGGATACATATAGTAAATGTTTTATTATTCTATTATTGGAAAGAAAAGACAAATATAAATCTCTAATTGTGAATATGTGTGTGCTCATTAGTGAGATGCTCTGGACGTGAATGAAAGAAACATGGTAATGAGCACAACAATTGATTTGGGTCTCTAGGCCTGCCCTACTTGATGGCTTTTGGCTTTGATTTGGGGGCATGATATTGCAACAAAATATTCCTGTAACTCCTTGGTTCTTGGAGGTTTAGGGGGGCCACTGTTTCAGTGGTATTCTGAGAGTAGCCACTTTGTGGAAATATTGCCAAAGGTTAAGTCTGTCTCCAATCAACCCCCACCCGTACCCCCAATGATTGAGGACTAAATGGGTTCTATTATTATTATTGTAATTGTGAATATGTAACACCATGTATACCTTTAATCGTATCTCTCATTAAATCATTGACGGAAGTATTTCAGCAAAAAACTCTTCATCACTTCGGTGTCCTTGTAATCAATAGAACATCATCTGTCATACAAAAACAAGACCTACCCAAGTTGTAATGAGAGTCGACTATTTCGTTTAACACCCTCGACTTGGTCTGCGAGTGTCCCGAAAGTGTCCGGAGCATTTTTTTAGTGTCCAAGGACTCCAAATGTTAGGACACCTTGGATTAAGTGTCGGACAAGTATCCGTAGAGCGTTGGTGGCTAACACCGGTGCGTAAGCTTCTACGAAGTGTCTGTCCTACATAGGAAATAACAATATTCATAGACTTCAAGCATTTGTATCTCTGGCTGGCTCTCTGTTGCCCCTCTAATTTGCTGCCTATTTTCTAATCCATCTGTTTTACTTTTAAGAAGAAAGAAAAATTTGCTGATGCCTTCCATAATCGCATTTTAACAAAGTTTATTTTTTCAGGTCATTTCCCCTTTCAATCAGTCATGTCTTCATTACCAACTACTTCTGCCCTCCCAATTCTACCACCAGGTATGCTAACATATTCAACCGGCTTCTTAAGTCTTTGCCCTCAAATTGGTATTCAGATCGTAAGATTGTCGTATTTGACAAGGATGAGTTACTCCATGAGTGGTAGATAGTAGGGGCATGGAGAAAGGGCAAAAATATTCAATCAATCAAAACTTGTATTGGAAAGACCATGGGAGTGAGTGTGCAGGAAGGTAACTTTCTCTACCAAATTAATTTCAATAGCAATGCAACCCAAAGTAGCACCCTTTCACAAGATTGTTGTGTTATAGCGACAGTAAATGGTTTATCTTTATGCAGTGCACTTATTATGGTTTTCCTAATGTAGCCACCATGCCCTGTAGATTAATGACATGGGAGAATGTTTCATGTTCTTTTTTTCCTGTCACCAATTTCCTATACAACAGAATTTTTTATGTTTTGTCATAAATCATAATATATAGTACTCCATTATTTACGATTGTCCAATTTAGATGATGCAAAGAATTAATACGAACTTCATATATCAAGTTTCTTGTTGACTTGAATCTTTTTTTTTTTTTTTTTGCTATGGTTTGCGAGAGTACGAAAGCCTTTATGTTTGTCTTCTTTTAGAAGAGAGTTACTTGCATGAAGTTGTCGCATTTGATGCCGAGGCTAATGTTTTTGTATCTTTTGCGGCAGCAGTATCTAATGCCCGCTTTAGGGGATTGAAAAATCTTACTAGACCTTCTCGTGTACGTATGTTCCGGAAGCATCTAAATTTTAACAGTGGCCGGATGAAGCACCAGGTCAAATGTTCTCAAAGATGGGTGCCTAATACACATGCTACTCGGACGCAGTCAACTTCTTTGATATGCGGTGCAGCCCCGGTGAGTTAATCTTTCCGTATGCCTCTTACTTGCATTTGATTGATTAATTAATTTTTTAATCATATTTCTGACCTGCTTTTGATCCATCGTTGTGCATTTATTTATTTCCTTTATTGCCGTCGCTGGTTTATTTATTTAACTCTCTATGTCTGCCCTCTCTGATGCCTTTTGGCTTTGGTTTGGGGGCATGGTTTTGCAACAAAATGTCTCTGTAGCTCCTCGTTCTTGGAGGTTTAGGGGGGCCATTGTTTCAATGGTATTCTGAGAGTAGCCATTTTGTGCATATGTTACTGGAGGTTAGGTTTGTCTTCAATCATCCTCCGCCTATACCACCAATGATTCGGGACTAGATAGGTTCTGTTATTGTCGTCGCTAGTTTGACTTTTTACTTTTACTAGTTAATGTACCTTTAGATGTGAGTAGAAATGTTGTAAAGGCATTCTTGTGGTAGAATTTGGGCATGCGAACAACACAGGATGTTGATTTCTCATCATGTTTTGAATGATGATTCACCTGTTTGTTAAATTTTAGAAGAATTGTACCTTCAAATTAAGCATAACATGTTATGTTTGCTTTAAAAACAATAATTGTTTTCGTAGCACCATTGTTTCTCCTTGTGAGGTCATATATTTCGTGATGTATTTTGTTTTCACATTTTTTTTTTATCATTGCTTGGGAACTTAAAGTGTAGTACTCTTATTCAAAGGGTGGAGCTGTGGAAACTCGTCCTGTTACAATAAAGTCCCCAACTGAAGCTCCTATCATAGGTAATAGCCAACTCTTTTATTTATGATCCTTGAAATTTTCTGCTTCTTACAATTTTTTTTGCAGTGGCATCTCCTTTTGTGTGGTTGGCACTAGAGTAAAAAACACTCTGTGGAAGAAGATTCATTTGATCCTGTGATGATCACCTGCCTTTGTTGTGTATTTTTATAAGAATACTGCTGAGTGGATTGTAATATATGAATAATCTAATCGCTTGATAAGAGAAAGAGCTATGGTGGAGAAGTATAATCATTGCAAAATGCCAAAATCAAATAACTGTTAAGTTATGTTTATTAACTTTTCTTGGTACAGGATTAGTTTCAACCTTTATGAAGTTTAATGATATGTCCAGTTCCAATGGCCTTGTTCGTTTTGAGTTTCAAGATCCGGGTTTCTCAATTATTATTCAATTATTGCTCCTATTTTTAAATATTATTTTTATTTTTCTCTCTATCTCTCCAATCATTAATCCCTATTTTTTAGTAATTATTATCCCTATTTCTCCCTCTAATCATTACAAAAACCAAAACCCAAAACTCAAAACTCAAACCAAACACGACCAATATCTTTTGTACGTGTTAATGTGCATACCCTTACCATCAGCTCGCTTTGTTAAGGCGCTGCATTTTCAATTTGTAAATGCCATGGTCTTGAACTTTATGTCATTGAAATGACTTGTGATGCTTAACTGAATTGCAGGACTGGTAAACCCGCCAAAACTAGATGATGGTGGGACCGGACTGCCACCTCGTGATGATGGAGGAGGTGGTGGAGGTGGCGGCGGCGGAGGAAGCTCGTCTGGGGGATTCTTCCTCTTTGGCTTTCTTCTTATCCTAAGCTATATAGAGGTCTCCAATTTCCCAAAATTTCGAAGAATGTATGGTACGTAAAATTACCATGAAGCTTATTGCAAAAAATTGCACTCTAGTATGTTGTGCTACATTTTGGGTTTGATTTATTAGTTTGTCTTGTAGCGTCAAAGAGTCCTATTAAGTCTATCCATGAGCCGCATATACATGCAATTTAATGGAAGCGATATTCTCAAGGAGCAACTGGGGTCTGGGGTGATGCAGCATATATAACTTGTGTTAATGGACTCTCCTTGTACTATGAAACACTAGCGCGATATGATCCATGTATCTAACGTATTTATTTGGACATTTTTGGACATCAACTTGTAAGAATATTTGTAGCTCGAGTTTACTGCAAAACTATGCTTGCAACTTCTCATATTATGCATGATGAACTCTCAAGGAACATCCCAAACACCATTCTGCCCAAGAAAGTAGAAAGCGAAAGTTGAAGATTTTAAATGTTTTGACACCTTGTCCTTTAAATGAGAATTATACAAATTCGAAATGTTAATATGCACCTGGCAACTGACACCAGCAATATGGATTTGCATAGAACATTGTGTATGTAAAGCCACCAAAATTATGATATGTTTGTACTCTTTTAAGTAAATGTTGTGGGGGTGATTAATCATCTTGAACAAATTACTTCCGTAGTTAAAATAATTTTCATGTCAAGACAATATCAGTTACTAAATTCACAGAAAGACGAAATATGCATCCGGGTAGGCGCTCCAAGTAATTAACATCTTTTACGATGATACACTCCAGATTTCGAAGATAATATAACATCAGAATTATCTTATAAGTTCAGTAAGGTTTGGGTGTCTATTAGACATTGAGGTCGAAGTTTAGGGGGTATTTTGGATTTTTCCCAATCCGATTCACAAACTCAAATAATCCCAAAAGTAAAACAAACGACCATAATACAAAAATCTAAAGCAAAAATCTAAGACATTCCAGGTAGGCCTGTCAATGGACCGGATCCGATCTTAGAAATCCATGGGTAAACCCAACCTCCATCGACATCCGATGTATCGATTATATCCCCTCCTCTTTCCGATGAGCAAAGTCATAAACCTCGTGTGGATCAGGAAGAGACTCTAAGACGCTCTCCCTCTCCATGCATCTCTTGGCCCAAGCAATAAGCTTAGGGCAATCTGCCTCGATGCTGAAGTTGCTACAAGTCTCATAGCCTATGACTCATAGGTGTAGAACCAACTGTAGAAGGGACCCAAATTCCTTGCCCCCAAGCATGGATTATCCCCTAGTGCTCCTTCCAACACCTTAAAGCAGTCTGTGAACTCCTCCTTTTGTGCTTCCTGCTCCTCTCCTTTTGTGCTTCACACTTGTCCCCAACTACCAAATATATGCAGTTCAGAGATACCACACGAGTTTGATTTGAGATACCCTTGTAGCATGGACACTTGCCCAAAATCATGTACCATTGTCAGACACTGGGTGAATAATCACACTCTCTATACACGTGTTCGGCACTTAAACCACTAGTGTCTTATATTTTTCTCAACTTTTTGCATTTTGATACTGCAAGGACACTTCATGACACACTAAGAAACTCTCTGGACACTCTATGGACATTCCAGCACATTCTATGAACAGTCGTGGAGGTCTTCTTTTCATGTAATATGTGATGGTTGGTTGATTAAAAAGACACGTGTTGTTTTTTGGGGTTGAAATACTTTAGCAAACAATGTACTAATAAAGGGAAAAACAAGATGTATGGTATTTTAATTGAAGTTACAGGCTTATTTGTTGTTTCGTTTTGCTAAGAGTGTCCTTGACGTAGCCTGTCCCCCCATTTTTGGAGATTTGCATGTTGAAGTGTCTGTCACGTGTCGTGTTACGTGTCTATGTCGGTGCTTCATAGCTTTCAACCTCTAGCATCGAACATGTGACATGTTCATGTCACTCCTTGTTAAACTCCTGCGAAGTTATTGGATCATCTTACTTGGAATCTCACTTAACACAAACCAACACCTTTGATGAAGAATTAATTTTTACTATAGAACTTGCCATGATGTATCTGATCCATATCATGACAAAATTGATAAAAATGTCTTCCAGAACATTTCATTTTTTGGCGTTTGGAGTCAAATTAAAATGAATATCGTAAAAAAAATAAATAAAAGCAGACCGTTTAACTCTATAGTTCATTGTCTGCTTTTGATCAATGGACCATACCTTCTTGTCGACACAATCAGCCCAAAACCAGGCTAGAGCTTTCTCGAAAGCTTCGGACAGCAAAAGTTGGGATTTCTCCTTCCAGACCTCGTCAATGTACTGAACAATGATGAGGAGAAAATTTTGGGTGCAAATAGGGTATTGCACACATGGTGCCCGAGAGCACATGCACGTTGGGTACCGCCACGTGGTACCCAGCCGGCACCCAAATTTTTCACACTGGTTTCCGATTGAGGATGAGGAGGGATTTTGTTGTAAAGTGGGTTCATCTTCTGAAGGAGTGGGCTCTTGTTAGCCAAATCCTCTTCATTGTACTCAATACTCATACTCCATGCCTTTCTCTGCTAGTGCAATCTTGACCCTCATCCCAAACATGCTTGGCCATTTGCTCAAAGGAACCACCCCACCAGCCATTGTTGAAGAAGCTAGAAACTTTTGGAGTACTAGATTCTGTGGACGCTGGTCACATAAATCTGGAAAAGATGTTTTGGATATTAAGTGTATATTTGGAAGTTTGTAGGAACTGATGCTTTTATGCATCTATAAAAACATGAAGAATATGGCTGGGCATATTAGATAGAGAAGGAAAAAAATACAAAGCCTTGTATGCTTGTGGTTGTGGTGATAGTAAAATAGGGTGTTTTTTTTATCCTACTATAAATTGTTGTTAGGGTGATGAGAGTGGGTGTACAAATTGGTTTATGTTATTTGACCCGGCCATTTTGTGGAGTAGTAATTATTCGCATTTAGTAAAAAAATGGATCTCTCCCGTGGATGTAGGTTGTTTTTGGTCGAATCACGTAAATTCTTGTGTCCCTTTTTCGATTTTTTTCCATCGTCCTTTATTTGTTGTTGTCGAGAGTCGAGAATTATTTTCTTTCCGAATCTTTCTCGGCTTTGGTTTTGCTTCCGCTAAAATCTCATATGTATTGGTTCGTAGCTTTTTGGGGAGATCGTGGATGCTTCTGGGGTAGTGCAACTTGCGCATAAATTCTATGAGAAACCTTCTGGTGCTATAGATTTTTCCTCTTTGGTGGCAAGTTATCACTGTTTTATGTCAGTCTCTGTACAGATTCTACTAGTCAATTCCTGCTAGTGGCGGACAAATTTTTTGTTTTCCTTTCTGGAGCATAGGGTGAAAAATTTGTTCCATCGAGTTTGATTTGTGTTCTGGGAAACCTGCACGGTTATGTTTGCATAAATCTTCACCTTGGCGAGATATCCAAGTACCCAAAATATGAAGCAACTAGTTCTATCATCTCATCCGACCGCCTTTAGTCCATTCCTAACTTCTTATTCGCATACGAAACTAACTCATAAACCTTTTTTGAATCTGGAAGGGAATTTGACACACTTTCTTTCGCCATATACCTTTGAGCCCTCTGCTTTTATGGTGATATTTCCTAAGGTCTCCATGGGATAAAAACTCTCGTGGTGCAATATTGGCATGCCCATAAGCTCTCGTTCCAGAAAATTGAAACTCTCCAAGAGTTCTTTCTTGGCTTTCTATTGATCACCCCGTTGTTCTGATATTCGTAACACACCGATTTATACAATTTCGGACCACTGTTTACTTATGGGTTATCGCATGAGATGGAGAGAGACTTGCAGTCTCACGCTTTCACGGATCTCAATGCGACTAATCACGGTTTCATCTTGAGCAAGTGACATTCGAGGTCCCATTTTGTTTGAGGTGTTGAATCATTTGTTGACAGTAATCAAAATAAGACGACTTCTTTCAATAACTACGTATTTTTCCTCGATGTAGACTTTATATTTGCTAGAAATTTGTTGATGCCAAAGACTTGATAAACAATACCTAACCAGGAGTGATTTTGATCATCCATCTTACAATTGAATGGATTTTTCTTTATGTTTTATGGTTGATTCATTGATTTGTCTCTCTGCATTGGAGTCCTAGTAATTCTATTCATGAGCTACATATACACAAAATTAAATGCAAGCAATATTTTCAAGGAGCAACGGGTAATGAAGCGCAGAACTCATGCTAGCTACATGGACTTTTATTTATGCATGAAATACTTGTGCCAATATGAGCATATGCATCTGGTTTATTCATTCGGACTCGGGATCCTGTAGGGCACTTTCTGTAGTGCACATCTAGACCGTCTATTTTTGCAATTGATGGTTCAGATTCGCACATGCATTCTTAGCAGTAAGAGTTAACTATTAGTAGGAAGAGTTAACAAACATATCTAAATCATTGATTATCGAAATGGACGGTCCGGATGTGCACTACAAGAAAGTGCACTACAAAATCCCCGATACCTCGTTCCGTTGGACATTCAACTTGTAACTCTCATATTATGCATGATAGACTCTTAAGGCATATCCATGGGATGGTGGAAGGTGGAAAATCGGGTTACGGGATGAGACGGAAGCGGAAGAGTCTATGGGAAGATTTTCAAAGTTCTCGAGAAAATAGGGATGCAAAGAGTTTGGGATGTTTTTTAGGACCTAAAAAGTTTTCCAAATTCGGTAATTTAATATAAGAAATGCAAAGACTCAAAATATTTTGCAAGGGCCTTTTGGATAATATTTAAAAGTCAGATTGTAAACATAATAAATGATTCAAATTCTATGGAATGGAATCATAAACAAATAGGTGATACAAGAATTGAATCAAATCACAAGTTTGATGAATACAAAAACTTAGTGGCTTTTTAACTGATTTGAACAAGCTTTCTATGGGGTTTGTACGGAGATTCAAAGTTGACTCTGCATATAAACAAATGTTCTAAGATTGATATTGAGATCTTCAGAGTAAAAACTCAATAAACTGAATCATATTGTGAGGATAGGAATAAATTGCTCCCCTTCACCAAATGATGCGCTATAATTGTCGAGCAAAAAACCGAATGCACCAATTCTCATTGCTTTGAAACAAACTCAGGAGAGGAGAGTGGCAGCGACTTAGATGGAGATGATGGAAGAGGGAGAAACAGAAAGGCGGTGATATGGAAGGACAGATCGATGGAACAATCGGTCTAGGTTTTGCTCGAAAGGGGAAAGCAAGATATGACTCCCTGTTTCTTTCTTTTCTGTTTTTACCTTGTATGGTTGGCTACTTGCCAACTTGTTTTTCTTTTCTCTGGGTTTGTTTGGGTTTGCGTCTAGTGGACTTATATGTCCCTCCTAGTCGAGTTGTTTCCTTTTCATTCTCTTTTGATCTTTGTAACTTTTCAAAGATTAATAAAGTTGTTCGCCGCTCAAAAAAAAGTTCGTTAACCAATGCGGCTCGTCACATAAACATTCTAAACAAAAGGCCTGGATTAAACCCATGTTCTATTTTTATTAGATTGGCAACTTTCAACCCTACTCATGAACCCACCCATATTCGTCCTCTTATAACCCAATCCAACCAGCCCATATTGTATTAATTAATGAGGTCACATTAAAAAAATATATGTAGTTATTCATTCCACTCAATGAGGTCACATTAAAAAAATATATGTAGTTATTCATTCCACTCAATGAGGTCACATAATCACATTCAAAATTTCTCCCAAACTATTTTATTAATTACCCAGTACGCTTACGCCAGGCTCCGGCCTTGCATGTCGTTGAAATATATCCTTGTTTGCCCTTGGGTTTGGTTTCCTCCCCTAGACTCTTGAGACTCTTGATCCCTGAATCAGCCAAAACTAATGATGGATCAACATAGCCAGTGCTGTGCTGCAATTCTTCTGCTGTTTTTTGCATCTCCAATTAGTAGTAGTTCACTCATAGCCAATGCCAACATATCCACTTCATGGATCAACACTCCGTCCTTGTCACGTAACACTCGTCCCAATTCACCTAACTTCAAACCCATCTTAAGCACTGGCGACCATTTCTCTTGCGGCTTTTACTGCAACAACGACAATACTCAAACTGCATGCCTCCTTGCTGTTGTCATCCACAACCAAAGATCCTTTAGATATCCTTACATTTATTTTCAGCCGCAACTTGTCTGGTCTGCTAATCGAAACCACCCCGTGAAACGAAACGCAACCTTGCAACTCACGCGGGACGGAGAGTTGGTATTGACAGACACGGATGGCACTTTTGTATGGTCTACAAACACAAGTGGAAAGTCAGTCTTTGGCTTAAACTTGACTGGAGACGGAAACCTTGTACTCTTTGATGGGAGCAATGGGACGGTTTGGCAATCTTTTGATCACCTGACCGACTCTTTACTTGTTGGGCAGACTTTGGCTCCTGGGCAAAAGCTCATCTCCAATATATCACCATCAAACTGGAGTCAAGGTTTATATTCCCTGCTTTTTACTCGTAGACATTTGCGTGCTTACATTGAAACTAACACACCCACCACAACCTATTTTCAAACCAGTGTAATGGGGGAGCGGTATCTAAAGTATGAGAATGGAAGTTTCAACAATTTCGTGTTTCCTTTGGTGCTAGGACCTCAGTTCATGAGATTGGAGTCTGATGGTCATTTAAAGGTTTACCGGTTTCGAGGATATAAGTGGGAGGTGGTGGTTGATCTGTTCTCGACAGGGGACTTTGGTGAGTGTGATTACCCAATGATGTGTGGAAAATACGGAATATGCTCAAAGGGGGAGTGTGTTGGTTGTCCTGATGAAGCCAACAGTAAAGTACGCAATTTCAGACAGATAAATTTTAGGCAACCTAGTCTCGGATGCTCCCCCGTAACACCTATTTCTTGTGATCAATCGCAATATCATACCTTTCTAGAGCTTCAGAATACTAGTTACTTTGGTTTCGACCCACTAAAGTACCTCTACTACACGAATAAAACATGGGAAGTAAAAACAGAAGTAGAGGATTGCAAGAAGAGTTGTTTGAGCAATTGTTCATGCAAAGCGGTTTCTTCCTATGCTGTGGACCATAAGTCAAAGACAGGTTGCTTATTACTGTTTGAAGCCTTTTCTTTTGTCCTGGATCCATATCAAGCTGGTAGTAGGAGTATATTTCTTAAAGTGCAGAAACCTCGGATTATCGAAAGCAAATCATGGTACAACATAATCACATTGGGATCCAGCCTCGTAGCTTGGTTTGGTGTATTTCCTTGGGTCATCTATCGCTTTTTCATTTTCCTGAATAAAAGACACTCTGAAGAAGATGTCGAGATCTCTCTCGTGCAAGTGTCCGGGTTGCCTACCAGATTTTCTTATGAAGACTTGAAATCAATGACTAACAATTTTAGTAATAAGCTTGGGGAAGGAGGATTTGGGTCAGTCTTTCTGGGGACATCAATCGATGGCACCAAAGTAGCAGTTAAGCGCTTGGATGGTTTGGGTCAGATTAAAAAGTCATTCTTAGCTGAAGTTCAGACCATAGGCAGCATCCACCATGTCAATCTAGTGAGGTTGATCGGATTTTGTGCTGAAAACTCTAATAGGCTTCTAGTTTACGAATACATGTCCAACGGGTCCTTGGACAGATGGATATTCAAAAGACATCGAGACCACACTCTTGGGTGGGAATCCAGACGGAAGATTATCACTGATATAGCCAAGGGACTAGCCTATCTCCATGAGGATTGCCGACAGAAAATATATCATTTGGATATCAAACCCCAAAACATCCTCTTAAATGAAAACTTTGAGGCAAAAGTTTCTGATTTTGGATTGGCAAAACTAATTGATAAGGACCAAAGCAAAGTTGTAGCAACATTGAGGGGAACCCCTGGCTACATGGCTCCTGAATGGTTGAGCTTGATTATCACAGAGAAAGTAGATGTCTATAGCTTTGGGGTTGTGGTCTTAGAGATCTTGTGTGGAAGGAAAAATTTGGATAGATCTCAGCCTCAGGAAGAGATGCATTTATTGGGTTTATTTGAAAGGAAAGGAGAAGAGGGACAACTTTTGGATATGGTCGATAAATACAATGCCGATATGCAATTACATGGAGCAGAAGTGGTGGAGATGATGAAGGTTGCCGCCTGGTGTCTACAATGTGATTCCCAGAGGCGGCCTTCAATGACAGCAGTTGTTCAGGTCTTGGAGGGGTTGGTTACTGTTTCAGACAATTTGGAGTATAACTTCATAAATGTACCGGCTAGAAGAACAACAGCAGCTACTGCTGAAGATATGGATGCTATCGATGATGGCACTCCGTTATTAGCATCGGTTCTATCCGGGCCAAGGTGAAGGCAAGTTTCTAGAAGAGTAAAACAAACATTCATTTGAGTGTCAATGACATTGACAAAATAAGTCGGAAGTTTTTTTTTTTTTGTTAAGTTGTAATTTCGTGTTCCAAAATGTGATATCCCTTTACTTGTTTTTACCCTCGGTTGTTTCCTACGTTTTAGGTGAACAAGTTCAAAAGTACTGAGACTTGGTCTTTACTTAACGCAAATATTTAGCCACCCAATAAGCTAAGTCACATAATCTATCTGTGTGTGCATGAGCAGGAGTGCGAGCGTGAAAGCGTCAGTAAATCACATCTGAAAACAACTAAAAATCGCGAGTGTGAGGATTGACGGCACGAGCGCAGTGCAAGGATTGAGAGCGCGAGCGCACTGCATTTGAAGGATTATGTGAATAAGCCAATGAGTGTATTTGGAAACCTATTGTTTCTGCTATTCTTTGGTGGATTTGATATACTCTAACATAAAGTTTCTTCTATCCTTTGCAACTAATATGTAGCAACTTACAAGACAGCAAATCATGAAAGAATCATGGGTTAGAGGAAATTCAAGGTAACTAAGACTTTATACATTGTTTGCTGTGCAAGAATAGCAATTGGCTTGTGTATGCATATAGAACAGCATTTTTTTAACATACTCCGTGTATATTTTCATCTTGCTGGGGTAATCCTTCGAAGAGAAATGGGATGATTCTATTTGACAACGTTCTCTTAAAAACAATGAGATCCAGTGCTATGATTTTTGTTGAAGTGCAGGAATCTCTAACTGCACCGGCACCTCTAAAGAAATTATGGCATGCCCCCTTTTCTAGAGTGTCGAGCATACTTTGAATGGACACACATGTTGTGACACTAATACGGTCACTCTTGACAACGCCAACAGACTTTGTTCCCTAGTTTTCTCTATCTCAACACGGCTTTATGTATGTGTTGGTACTAATGACTTGTGACTGCTACCCCCTCAATGTAAAACATAGATGTGCCTGGCTTCTCTGCTGTGTGGAATAGAATCCAAGCTGAATTTGCATCACCAGACTCAGCAAGAACTTGTCTACAGGTGCAATTTTTCCATTTGCCTCCGTTGTAGATCCTCTCCTTATATCTACTACTTCTAGGGACTGTTTACTTTGCACAAGATTTCCATTAATTCCCCTCTCTGTTGGTAGTAAGATTTGGGAAAGCAAAAGTTTTCGTGTAAGTATACGAGCATAGTTAACCTTAGTCAAGCAATGTGCAGCATTAATCATTTGTGAATTTGTCAGCTATTTCCTTTCAGAGTAACAATTTCTGTATTGCCTAATGGAGTTATTGATTGCTTCATTTGGTTTGACATTCGGACTAAGAAATGAGGTAAATTTCATTCCTATGTTTGGTTTATCAAAATTTAAAAAATTGTCATTCCAAATGGAATTCTCATTCACTCAAATAAAAGAATAATCATTCCATTAGAAAAAGGTAAGGAATCATTGTTCCATTCTTGTCTAATTATTGATGTCACACCAAATTGCTACCGTCACACCAATTTTCACTATTGTCACTCCAAAATTTAAAATTGCCACTCCAAATTTCACTGCTTCCACTCCAAAATTTACTAATGTCACTCCAAATTTACTATCGCCATTCCTAAGCATAACCAAATGCGGGAATAGAATAGTTATTCCTATATAATTTCATTCTCATTTTCTATTCCAATTAACCAAACAATGGATTTGAGATTTTAATTCCAATCTAAAGCTGGTGGGTAAAATGCTTAGTTTGGGGGATTTTTTGTCGAAGTACTATCTTTTGCCAAACATATTGGCGAAGTACTCCTGTTTTCAAACTATTTGTAAAATTACTCTTTAGCGCAATACTTAATTGCGTTTTTCCATCAACGTCCACCTGGCAGCCACCTCTGTGCTATGTTGATAGACGCGCAAATGTTCACATTAGTGCCCCTAATTTATTCTTGTTAAGTCTGCTTATAATGTTACTTGGGGTTTATTGCTTGATCTTTGCTTGTTGCAGGTGTTTAAAGGCTTTGACATAAAAAGAGCACAAGTCCAATTTTACTTGGTATCGAGACAAAGCCCATGATTCAATTAATTTAAGTGGAGTCACAAAGCCGAAGTTGATCGAATTGCAGCCTTTTTATTCACGACATTCGGCTTAAAATACAATAGCCTACTTTTGGATTGACATTAAAATAATTAGGTCCATGTAGAAGATGAGAGAAAAACCAGACCCATAGGGTTTGAATGGGAGTCTGACTTGGAAAAGAAGAAAATTGAAGTGGGCATAAGGGAGGTCGGCCACTCATAGCATTATAAAGACAGGCAACACACATTGGGGAGGGGATTTGCACGGACCAACAGAGCCAACAGCAGGGCTGCGCAGGAACTTCGACGTCGTCCAGTCCCATGGCCGGCTAACCTCTCCTCATTTAGGGGGAAGATGAAGCCCACTCCAAGTAACATTTATTTATGTATAGGATTTAGGTTTTTTATTCGGATCAATTGTTTAGCGAAGAACTCTTTTCATTACATATGAATGAAATTGCTTTACTTCTTCCTTTTTGTTGAGTATTTGTGAGCGCAACGCAAATACCTAGTTAATCAATAGTTTTCACTGATTGTGCTTGGGTGACTGAGATGGGTTATGCTCGTAAGACGGATCGTGCCACTGAACAGTCGGTGAAAGAAACGGGTTGTGCCAGCAAGACGGTCTGTGCTATGGGATAGGACATGCATGTTGGCAACGCAATAATCTTCTTGACAAAATTATGATTCGATTAGAAACCTAGTCTATGCATATTTCGTTATGCGGTCGGGGTGGATTTGAAACCCTAGATCTTTTTCCCAAAATAGTTTCACGTTATGTAATTATTGCTCTCCTTAGTTAATAATTTCACAACAATCAAATCAATCTTTTTCTCCTGAATTAAATTAGAAACAAGTCGAGACTACCGTAATTTAGCCAAACTATCTCCGTGGATCGATACTCGGACTTGGCCACTATTCTCTGGAGTAGTTGTTAACTCTTAGTTTTTATAAATATATTTTTGATACGATACGACACGATCACATGTGGACGGGCCATGGATAAAAGAGCAATTCTACATTGCGATTTTTTACTACCAAAAGCGCAATGATTGATGGCGCTAGGGCTTAAAAAATACTGAAACACGATTGCCATTTTCGCTTCATTTCATTCTCACACTTCACTCTCAGGCGATCTCAACCTACCAGTGGGTGAGATAATCTGGCCACCGTTAACTTCCTCATCCATCTGTCTCCATTCCCGTATGTACTCTCTCTCTCTCTCTCTCTCTCTCTCTCTCTCTCTCTCTCTCTCTCAGCATATTTCTCATATGTGTTTTTATTGAAATTGTGTGTGTGTGTGTGTGTGATCAATAGGCCACAACGAACTTGGCCGAACATTTTAGAGATGCTTGTTGGGCCTAGGAAGGACTTTTCTCGACTTAGGTCTACTTGAAACCATGTTGGTGCTTTTGTGCAAGTCAATTGAATACGACTCGCTTATTAAGCAAACAAGCCTAAAGACTATATTTGTGTACCTTAGTTGCAACGAGATATTCGCATGAATGCCTTTCATCCAGGCCTGTTGGACCTTGCTGAAATTTCTAGAGAAATGAATTTACCGTGTCCCTGCAAGCCTTTTTTAATGAATGGATACTTTTTGCGACGCATTCAAGCCTTTGTAGGCCTCAACCATCCGCCAGGACGGAGTGTGGTCATTGAACTTTGATGAACCTTCTTTGGAGAAAGGCTTGAGTCGAATCCAGGATTGAGTCGAATCCAGGATTGAGTTCAAGCTTGGAAAAGGGCCTGATTACACCAATGTGAGGCATGTGTTTAAGCTTGGGTGTAGAGAAATAGCCAAAACATTGAAGGCTCAGCCATAAGGCCTAGAAATATGCTGGAAGGCCTGGAATTGTACATGGAATACTTATAATAGTTAAACAGGCCTACTCGATGAGCTCAAGGGGCCTTCATACCACCAAAAAGGCTTGCATACACCAATATAAGGCCTGTATCCAAGCCTAGATCATGCAAAAACTGAAATTATATCGGAAGGCCTAAACCTCTACTCGGAACTCTTATGATATAATTTAGACCTTTTCAATGAAATAAAAAGGCCTCCACCTCTATGGAAAAGGCCCGGTAATCCTTTGTTAGGGCTTACTCAATGACTGATAGGCCTTGGTCGAACATTTTAAAGATGCTTGTTCAGCCTTTGAAGGACATTGACTTTTCACCACTCATCCCTTTTTACAACTACGACGTTTTCATGAAAGCCAAGTAAATAACACTCACTTTTGATGTGCCCCACAAATCTAATTCAGGCGCAACTCTACACACTTAAGGCCAACAGTAGGCCTTCGCATGTAATGCCTTTTGACAGGTTGGACAATGGCAAAAAGGCCTTCTTAACCCGGGGAGGAGGAGGATCTCTGATTACAAATGAATCAAGATCAAGCCCTTGCCTTATGTGTAGACTTTCCACGTTCTGATTGGTCTCAAGCCTGACCTCGGAGTACAGCCTTTGCTTTCCTTGTGTTAAATCAGGCCTATCTTCTTGCCCACCCGAGTGCAAGGCTTTTGGGGGTTGAGGCCTGAGAAAAGCTTGGAGGCCTGCTTAACTCGCGAGAAGTTTGTATGTTCAGGCCTTTCTACTGTTCTAGAATCGTCACAGGCCCTGAACTGAGACATTTGCCCCCCATGTTTAATTCCTTGGCCTTCTTGCCCCTCGAGTGCTGGGCTTTTGGAGGTTGAGGCCTGAGAAAAACTTAGAGGTGAAGGAGTTGATTGCAATTTGGCCATGGCTTTGTTAAACTTGAGTTTAGCCGTCAATTTGTCAATGGCTTTTTGGGTTTCTTTAAGATCAGCCCTTACCTTGTTCTGAGATTCGTTGAATGATTCCGCAAGACTTTCTAGAGCTGCATGCTGAGAAAATTCTTGTGAAAGTCCTTCGTAGGACTGATTGCTCAGAATCTCCCCATCAACTTGTTTTTCGAAGGCTTGTGTAGGAAGATCATCAACCCCACAACCTTGAAAATCACTTTGTTCGGGCAGACCTGGATAAATGATGCATGAATAGCCATTGCACTTTGGCTCAAGGAGATGGCTGAACCCATCACGCCATTGGAGGTTCTCATCTTCAAGCCTATCAACTTCATCTTCAAGCCCTTGGATGGTATTGTTGTATTGGTTTGCTGCATTGGAGTACCAATCTTTCGTGAATGATGAAGGTCTGAGTAGAAACTTCTCCCATTCAAGATGATGGATTTCATCCTCAAGCTTATCAATCTCCTCATCGCGTCTACGGAATTCTTCTTCATGGCGCCGAATCTCATCATACAATTCAATGTATTGAATTGACATGTAAATGAATCGGCGTGGTACCCCTTGAAAACGATTGGGGTCCCACTGGGCGTTCCAAAATATTTCTTCGTTTTTTGGGAAAAACTCAATGGCGCCGGCGGTTGTTGCGCGGGCATGCCATGACTTGTCGATGTCCAATGTGGAAAAGGGTTGCGTGCCTTTTCTGACTTCGTATCTAGAGCGATTGTGTTCGACCCAAAAGGTGAGGCCGAATGTTGGTTCGTTGTTTGCCTACGAGCGATGACTTAAAATTTCACAACCGTTTGAAAAAAAAAAAATAGCCGTAGAGAACGAGAAGAAAAAGAACTTTATTATATCAGAATACTAAGTTGAAAAGAAACAAACATTATTAATGGTTTAACAAAGTTTGGGTACAAGGAAATAGAAAACAAGATCTACGCTGTCTACAATCTTGTGGAAAAAGATAAAACTCAACAGGGTTGAATGGGTACTTTGCTGGAAAGTAAAAACATAATGTGGCCGGAGCCGAAATTTTGTGTAACCGTGAAGTTAATGGCTGTCGAACCCATTTTCCTTCTCGCGTTCTTGTATTTATAGGCAAAAACACAGCTACCGAGAGCCTTGAAGTATGCTTCCCCCCCATCTTGAATGCTACCAAGCGTCCCATGCATTCCCTTTAAAGCTGTCATGTGTACCATGATGTACGCATCTCTCTTCCACAGCAGCGGTTAATAGCAGTTAACAGGAGTTAAATACTCCTCCATTTCCTCAGCTTGAGATCATGGGATGTACCCCATTATCCTTCACAGGGGCGACTGCAATGTATAAGAAGAGGTGTTAAGTAAACCCACTCAAAAAAAAAATGCAAAAATTACTAAGTATAATTTTTTTATTTTTAGACCAACCACTACATGACACCACTACAAAAAAAACTGTTGAACCCATACATATACAAGGCAAATGTTTTCTTTCACGTGATTCCTGACCAAAAGTAAAAATAGTACCGTTAAAAGTTACTGCTAATTGAAAAGTTAGGAGAAAGGTTTTTTACTCTTGCCCCAAGTCTTCCATCTAAAAGGTAATCACCTTTTCAGCTCCCCCACCCACACTTTACCAACACTTTACCAAATTGGAACCCCACTGGAGTGAAAAATGAGAGGGAGATGAAGACGATTTTCTCTTCTCAAATCGGTGCTTCCGAGTTTCGTAAATTGATTTACTGAAGAAAATTCCACTCAGTTCATTTAAAAGATTAAGGATGGGAGGAGTATAGAATGATATAGTAAGGTAAGTCCTTCTTATTTTTAGTTTTTATTTGAGGGTTTAAGGTGCATAAATTCTACGTTGTATTAACTGATTTGCAAATGATTTTTTGGGGGTTTCATCATATATGAGCAAATACTGTTATTTGGTACAATTTTCTATCCTTATGTCTTGTGAGTTGTGAAAATATACTTTGTATATGTTGTAGAAATCAAATGACAATATCCTTTTTTTGTTTTCATTGTGTTGTGCTTTCCGGGTCACCCACGCACACAAACTCACACAAGAAATATGAGGAAAACTCCGTCATATATATTCACAATACATACACATGAAAAACCTCTTCGGGGAACGATAACCGGCTCCCACTCCGGTCGGGGAGAGCCACAACCGGCTCCCCCCTCTAACACTCACAGCCTGTCCCGCTCACATTGTGCTACCACACACTCAATAAAGGAGACAAACACAAGTATTTATAG